>JAAAKE020095922.1:0-19537 GCA_010014785.2 Anisolabis maritima | reverse complement strand
TTGAACAGCCAATGGGACTTAATTGTTTTAATTTTTCTTCAACTGCATTTGGGTTCAAATATAATTAATCGATGGGTCTGACAATGTCATAATATAGGTCAGTTGTTCGCTTCCCGTCTTGAGCAATAAATTAATTAAATTGGGAATCAATTAATTTAAATAAATATGGACCGAATTTATATGGCCTTTGATGCCAAAAGGGACAAAAAAGTCAAATTTTGAAAAAATCGACCACTAAAGTATGGGAAAAATATTTTTAAAATCATTTTATTGGATTTAATAGATATTAATGAGATCTATCTTTCATATATATATATAAGATCTCAAAGTATATATTTGTTAATATTTTCAACATAGGCCGAAAATTTTTAAATTTTGAGAAAAACGTCACTTTGAATATGAAACATTTTGAATTACTAAATACTTTTTAATTCACTCAAATATATTTCCAGATATATATTTTGATTTAAATACTTGTGACTTCCTAGTCCAAGTTCTTCCACTGGTTGATGACCACATTTTTTTTAGGTTTCAACGTGCAAGTATCTCAGTAGTTTTGATGGAGCATAAACGAGACTCGAACAGCGAATCGCAAACTCTTCGTCGCACTATAAGTCATATCATAATGCATAGTGGCTATGATCGGTCAACCTTCAATAATGACATAGCACTTCTTCGGTTGAACGAACCGATTAACATGGATAAAAGATTAAGACCTGTCTGCCTTGCTCCTAAAGGTGAGAATTGGAAATTACATTTAGTAGAAATAAGTAAAAAGCTTAGTTAGAGAACATTTACTATTCGATATTAAATAAAATAAAATAAATACAAACAACGCAAATAAAATATGCCAGTAATAAATATTGATATATTAATAGATTTACTTAGATTCAATGAGGGACGGATATAGGAAGAAGAGCAGATCCAGAAAGAAGTTTTGGACGGGAGATTACTAGGGCTGTGCTTCTGACCCGATTTTAGCTGTTGGGATCAAAATCCCAACAGCTAAAATGAAGAGGGTTATAATCCCCAATGTCTTAACTTGGATGAAATTCCTGTAATAAATAAAATGCTGTTGTTCACTAAAAAAAATTGACCCTAACCATAAATTTTATTTTAAATAAACAAAGAAACCATTGAAACTGATAATTTCACTCAATTAACTACCGCTTTAGAAAATTTGATAGAGTAACATGAGTAATCTGCCAATTCCTGTGTTGCTGACGAATCCATGCCAAAGTTGATCAGATTCAAATATTAATCTTAAATATAAAATTTCTTAAAACAATCGTTGATCGAATTTGCTTAGCACGAGCCCACAGTCCAAGGATGGGCAAAAAATCCGAAGAAAAAAATTGAAAAATCAATTGGATCTTGAATTTACTATCTCTGATCCTATTTTTGAAAATCAGACCTAATTTGGAGTACCAATTATTATTTTAATATATATCTCTAAATCCTTACTTGGAGATGTGATTGAGATGTAAACTTTTAAGATGGAATATGGAGATGGTAGCCCAAGGAGGATACATTGGGTTTAACTATTACCCACAGATAAAACGTTTCGGCCAAAATTTATTGGACCATCCTCAACTATGAGCATTTATACACATAGGTATTTTTATAAAAATTAAAATGAGATCAAACTCGGTTTGTCAACAAAAAGATCAACAGAAATTACAAATATTTTTGTGATAGCGCTCAAAGCTCAGAGATAAAAAAAAAGTAAAAATTTAATTAAACCCGGTGCATCATTCTTTAGATGCCGCCTCGAAAGTCTATAAATCCTTTTTAGAGCATTTTTCCATCCCTGCTACACAGCAAAAAACATTGATTAAGGTTATCTTTTTAAAAATCTAAGAAAAGTCACAATTAGTATATTACAATACGTTCTTATCTAATTGAGACATTCATTGAAAATGAATAAAGCTTGGAAAAAGATGAAGCTCAGACATTACACTATCTGCTAAATTCAATCTTAGGACTTGATATAATTTCTTTAATTAAGAACCAAAATTGCAACTATTAAGAATGAATGCAAACTTAAAAATCATAGTTTTCGAATTTTTCTTCCAAAAAAACTACTGATGAACGTAATAATTAATTCTTATTAAATAAATATACTAACATAAATTTTAAATGTTAAATTTTTATGGAGGAAATAACATTTTGGGCCTCCTTAATAAAAATAGTTTTAAGATTTGGCAATATAGCTGAAAAACATTGAGAAGAAAAGAAAGTTTTAAAAAAGTCTGATTCTTAATTTGTTTCTTTCTTCAAAATAAACAAAGAAACATCTAAAAAAATATAATTATTCGAACTATTTATATTTATATCGAAGAATGAAATAAAATAAGAATACAATTTCTGGAAGAAATTATTTTTCATTATCAAAAAAATTAATATACATAAAGGTGAAAGTTTTTGCCAGGGCTACTGTCTTGGCCTTTTATGCTGGATATAATTTTATGGTGGGGCTGCTGGCTGGGAAATTAGCTCCAACAGTCTACTTAGTTATTTTTTTATATAAATATCCATCAAAAAAAAAAAAATTCAGTTTCTATACCTAATAAGAATTAAAATTTTATTAATATTAAGAATGATAGATATGTTTAAAAGAGCTCTTTCAACTCGCAACTCTCGAATTTACATTTCCACCATTAACAAACAAAATTTTAACTTTATTTAACTTTAATTCAAGGCTAACTGGGTTTATTCTTGAAAAACTTTGTGAATACTTATTTTTTTTATTTCTTTGTGAAAAATGAACTTTATATTTAATCAATCAAAATTTATTTTGATGCCGAATATTTTATGTTCAATAAAGAAGAAGACATCAATCACACTTTAGAAAGATTTTATTATTTTTTATAACCAGGCCGTAGCTTTACGGGAGAGACGGGTGTCGTGACGGGTTGGGGTGTCACGACTCAAGGCGGATCCCCATCACAAACTCTTCAAGAAGTTCAAGTTCCTGTCATGTCCAATGTTGATTGCCGAAAAACTGCATATGGCTCTCGGAAAATCACTGATAATATGATTTGCGCTGGATATCCTAAAGGAGCCAAGGACTCATGCCAGGTAAATGTTGCTAACAATAAAATTTTATATTAATGCTCAGTGTTTTCTTAAGAAAAAATAAACATATTTCTTTATTTATCTATTATTATTCAGATTATTAAATTAAAATATGATCATTATTCTTTTAAATGTTTACTATTCAGAAATAAAAATTATTTATGTTTTTTGTAAAATCTTAATATTATTTTAAATTATTATATTTCTTTTTAATTAGGGAGACAGCGGTGGTCCCCTCCATATTGTAAACAATACAGTGCATCATGTAATTGGTGAGTCTTCATTTATTCTATTTTCATTTTATTCATTTGCCCAAAATATTTAATGCGATTTCTTAATTTTGTATTTTTTGTATTTTTTCTGATTTTTTATGATAAACAATTAATAACAGTGAAATTATGTCAAATTATATAAGAGCTCGCCTTCTGTTATTTAATCGGACAAGATGTGCGTTATCAAAAATTTGGTTACTCCTACTTTAGATTTCCCTTAATCAAGAAAATCAAGAAAATCAAGTGTCCATTATTATTTGATATTATAATTATAAATTTTGTTTGGTTTAGGAATCGTATCTTGGGGTGAGGGCTGCGCTCGACCCAATTACCCAGGAGTTTATACCCGTGTCAATCGATTTCTCACGTGGATTGAGAAGAACACAAAAGATGCTTGCTCTTGTACTCCCCCACCCGCAGAAATGATTGCTTCCCATTTGGCAGCTGCAGATTGGCCAGACAATGCTTAATTTTTTTTAACTTTCCACCACAATCATTTTTACTTTCTCGTACTTATATATAGTGAGAAAGTATTGTTAAATACATGCATTGGCCTAAATACAAAAAATATTTATATAAACTATGAAATGCAATTTATACATACATATTGTGATAATGCCCTGCATTAAATCTCCAACTTGGAATATACCAAAGTTGAGGCCAAATCAAATGACTGATTATCAAATTAAGCATATAAATCAGACTAAAAAAATATATTCGTATAACACTTAATTACAAATTACTTATTTTTATTTGAATTTTTTATTTCACTACAAATTTCATAGAAAGTTTTAGACTAAAATATTGTTGGTTGTCTTATCAGATCAGGTCTCTTGAATTAAAAAAAATCAATTCCCATTTGGAAGATTTACGAGTATGTAGTCTTAATTTCTTGTTAGTTAATTTAAAGCTCACACTTGTTATTATTATTAAATACATGTTTTAATTTATTTGTATAAAGCTCATTCCATGGCCTTCTTCAAAAGCAAAAGAAAAACAAAGAATATACTGAAATGAGTCAGGCCTTTCCTAAGTCATTGTTGGGTTTCTTAATAAAAATTAAAGACATATATTATTGATGCTGAAAAAAGTGACTTTGTGTTTTATTTACTGGCGAAGGAAGAGGAAGACTGTTTGATTTAATTCATTAAACTGGATCGAATTGGCTTTCTTGGGATTAGATTTTTTATTTTTTAATATCCCAGTGAAATATAATTTACAAGAAAAGCCATTAAAATAGAAGATCTCTTGTTACATAAATTTTGGAAATAACCTTATGAAAAAAAAATCAATTCCTTCACTCTTGTATAAACCACTATGTATAAAAAAAAAAAAAGGCTTAAAAATACATGCAAAATGGAATTATAATTTTTTCTCGAAATATAGATTCTTTTAATTATTAGGTCAGAGATCGCGAGGCAGAGGATATTATATTTACATTAAAATATGCCGTTTTTTAAATATAATCCATAGTTTTATTCGGCATTAATACACTAATGTCAATAAAACATTTCCTGTTACTACAATGGATGTTTTTAATTTTTAAATGGTTATAGTCAGGATCGTTTACTAAATCTATTAAATTTAATATCTTAAAAATTTATCCGAGAATATAAAAGAGAATATTACTTTAAAAGTCATTCATGTATTCTATGAAAATTTATCTCATTTGATGTGAGTAAAAAATCAATGCTGAGTTTCCTAGTAAAAAAAAGCATGGAAAAATATATATTATTGGTGCTGAAAAAAATCACATTGCGTTTTATTGATTGTCAAACTTCGTTATGTAACATAAAACTGTCTCAGATTCATCAGGATTTCAAAGGCTCGTTATACTACAAATGATGCGAATAAAGACATTAATGACATTTAGATTTCGTTTTGGTTTTACAGTGACCTTTCCATAATAATTCCGATAGTACAGTCAGGAGAAAAATAAAATACGCGTAGTTAAATTTTCGGTTGATGTCACGGAGTGAGTCACGGCCTTAGCCAAAACCAAAAATTGTTAAAAATTACACATCGGCCTTATTTTGTTATGCATAAATTATTTAAACAATATTTTGAATAATAGCATTATTTGTATTTTGTATGTCTGAAAGGATTCTGTTGAGTTGTTTGCTCCCAATTCATTATTGATTGATTGGGAGCAAAATCTATTATCACTTAACTGTTCTCGCCGGAGTTTTTATAATTTAAAAAAATGATTATTCGAATTTTTTCTTTCAAAATGAGAAGTGAACTGATTTTTTTTTATATATTTATGTAATTTTTAAATTTGATTTAAACTTGTATAATACTATTTTCAAGATAAACCAGCCATTTTCGACCTTAGGTTTGATCCCTCAAGTTAAACGGTATTCTACTGTAGTTGGTATTTAGAAAACACAAAAAAGACCGAAACATTTGTTATTTATAATTAATTATAATTCTATATTTTATTATTTCACTCAGGGGCTCAGACCTAGTGAATACATGGATGACAACCACAAGTTACCCGAACTAAGTCTCTTCAAATTCTTCATACCAATTTTTCTAAAAATTACTACCAATGTGACGAATTAATTAATGCAGACTTTATTAAAAAATCTACCTCTTTTAAGACATACTTCATACCTCAAACAACCATTTCTATTTCTTTCCAATCAATCTAATATATTTCCTATATTCTCAAGAAAATTGACATCTCACATTTACTAGAATCGATATAGTATATATATACTTTATTTATATTTATATTAATATGAATCATTTGTTATTTTTATGTTGATTGTTACAAGAATAATAATAATAACCGAGAGTTTGAACAAAATGGCCTATTGACATTCAGAGCTTCGTAACATAAAATTTACCTTAATTCTATACATTCTTACTTCACTTTATCTTTGTACACCTTTCTTCACTAACGCGATTTCTTCTCTACAAATTTCTTTATCAAAGTAAATGACGAATTGACCACATACTTATTATAAAACTATAATTGTAAAAATTTTATTGTTAGTGTACTATTATGTCAGCGATACTATTTGGGTATCAGAAGGATCTAACATTGACGTAGCTATCGTAGGGAATCTCGAAATATTGCTCAAGATGAGAGATTGAAGTCTCCCAAAATTTTAGGGAAAAATATTTTCAGTATTGTTTTCCTCCTAATATGACATATTTTATATTTTTATAATTAATTAATCCCGGTCAAAATATTTGCTTATGACTCCATTGTTGCTAGCTACGCCATTGCTGTATAGTTAATATAAATATATAAAAATAGATTTAAATTCTTTGTTTATTTTAAAGTACATTTATAAATCTACACTTTTAAATTATTTTACTAGTTATAAATAAGAAAAATATATTATTTTCTGAGGTCTAAGGATTCTTTTTAATCTATAATTTATTTTATTTATAATTAATAATAAATAAATAAATGATAATTTTTTTTACATGTTTTCAAATTAATTAAATTTTTTCAGGTAATTTATTTTCTAGCCAAAATGTTTCCATTTCTCCTTTCCCCTAAAATAAAGAAGGTGATAGAATTTAATGTGCTCTCTTTATTAATTTTAATTATAGTCAACTTACTTTAACCTGAAGAACTCCTCTGGGTATCACTTCGTATTCATCACCCAAAAGATCTTTGGTTGATTTTGATATGTGAATTCGTCCAGCCTATAAAATTAATACTAAAATTAGAAGCCAATGTTTCATACTTTTTAAATGAAATTTAATTATTAGGTCTCAATTTAAAAGAACTTCGAGTGCGTGAATGTATGGAACAAAATGCGTCACTTTTCCTTTCTATTGCAATTTTTCTTATTTAAGCAATAATTATTTTTGAAAAAAATAATGAGAATAATAATAATATATTCTAGGTGGCACTTTCCCTCATCCGACTTGTTTTTTTGGATATTGGAAAATAAGATCCAATGGACCTATAATGAATATGAATATGAATAATGGTCACATGTAACCAGGAAGAACTGAACTAATAGAGAGTGAGGGTTTTAAAAGGTGCTTGTTGAGGTTGGATTTGATAGATTAAACAGAAGGAAGAAAGAAGGATCAGAGGAGAGTGACAAGAGAGCAAAAGGACTGGAATTCCTTACCAGAAATATGTAACTACGGTATAAACAACATAGCTACGAGAAGAATAGATCCATGATATTTAGATACCATTTCACCCTTCTTAGGGGGGCCCATTAGCTAGATAGTGGTATCAGCCCCGGGCAATTTACATCTAGCATCTTGAGCTCGCAAGGGAAGGGTCGCTCTAAACTATATAGAGATTATAATTATACCACAGGGTGTCCAAGAAAAGGCCGGTTTAAGATACTACAAATAATCTTAAAAGGATAGCGGGCAGAATATTTCCGGTTTAAGTGCAAAGGTGCTTCTAGTAAATATGTTATACCATAATTACATGGCTTTGGTAAGGAATTCCACTTCTTTTGCTCTCTTGTCACTCTCCTCTAATCCTTCTCTTTCTTCCTTCCATTCAATCTATCAAATCCAACCTCAACAAGCACCTTCAAAACCCTCACCCTCTCTTAGTCCTGTTCTTCCTGGTTGCATGTGAACGCTGGTCATTATAGGTCCGTTGGACCTTATGCTGGACTGAGGCCGGTATTATTTTAACACACTGCATTAGCTGAAGAAAGAAAAGCGCAAACTAGAATCCAAACATGTGTTCGAAGAAAAAGAAAACCAGCCGCCCTTCTCAGGTCACTATACACCACTTTATTCAGCAAATATTTCGGCCAGGATTACGTCGGCCATCCTCAGTGCCAATGTGATAATTTTAGTGGACCTGCGTCCGTCCGGGCGAAATATTTGCTGAATAAAGTGGTGTATAGTGACCTGAGAAAAGAGGCTGGTTTACTTTTTCTCCGAACCCTTACACAAATTGATCAGCCCAGTTATATCTCACTTATAAACATAAAATGCAAACATTTGTTTATAGTATATAGTACTAGCTTATTTTTTCAAAAAATTAAAAAATTAATTCTCATATTTGATGATACTTACAGCACTAGTCGTTTGCATTCTGGCTGCAGTATTAACAGTATCTCCAAAAAGACAATATCTCGGCATTTTGAGCCCCACCACACCAGCTACCACAGGTCCTGAGTGAATTCCTTCAAAAAATATACATTGAAAATTATTTTAAAAAAAGTTTATTTATAAAGTCATAATCTGGAAAAAAATAATCTGTAATCGGGACTCGAACGCGGTCCTCTTAGTTTCAGACCAAATCCAGAAAATTATATGCCCGAGTACGAGCCTATCGATATATTAACTTTTTTTGTTGATTAAGAATTTGAATGAAATTTCAATACCTATTCGAATTTGAACGATGATTCCTGAAGGGATCTCCAAATTTGGCATGCGCTGTAATAATTTTAAAGCAACATCAGCCACATTTGTTGCATGCTCAAAGCAAGGCTCAGGAGCTCCAGAAACTGACATATAAACTTGACCGACGGTTTCAACCTTTATTAAAAATAAAAATGTGAAAATTTTTAAAGATGTACATATTAGTTTTTTAATAACTTATCAAAAGACCTTATTAATTTTGGAGGCCCATAGCAGGGAAGCCAAGGTAAGCACCCGAGTGATTAGTTAAAGACATTATTTTAACAAGCAATTTTTTCATATATAGAAATACATTGAAATTTATCTATTCTCTTAATAAAAAAAAAAATAAAATAAAATGATATCACACTATATATAATAAATAATAATTTATTATTTTTTCAGCGAAAATAAATACATTACAATATATAGCCTAAAATATTTAATTTATAAAATAATATTTTTGATATAATTAAATTAGCCGCGCGATTTCCTCCCAGTTTTTTTATCAGCCATTCGTTTTGTTGATTGCCTCTTTTTAGTCGCTTGAACATGGGCGAATATCATTTTCTCTTTATCTCTATAATTGTATATTTTCATAATTTATTTATTTTTATCGTCTTTTAATGCATGCAGGCCATGTTCAAAAAGTGTTTTTAAAGATTCTATTATAGGGTGAGACGGGAATGAACATTAAAAATGAATAAGGTAAATGAGTAAGCATTTGATTAATAAAACAAGTCGATCGAATAACCCGAGCGGTCAACTTTACCGACCATTTACTAACAAATAATATTGTGATATAGGAGAAATCCTTAATTAGGTCAAATTATATTTTTTGTCTATAATTTAATTAATAACAATTTTAATTAATATATTTAAATCTCACATTCATTATTTGATTAAAATTAAATTTTAATTTTTTAATTAATTATATTCTTTGCTTCTATTTGATTTGATTTTCCCTGAATGACTATCAGAAATGCTCAAGACCAACTTAAAATAATTTTTTTACCAAGTTTTAATAAATTTCGATAAAAGTATTGCATATCATTTTACTCGGGAGATGGTCTAGTTTTAGAATATATAAAAGAAAATTATATGTTATCTATGTTTACCAGTTCTTGGCTGTCAGGTCTATTTTATTTATGAAAAATTTCAACACAAAATAATTATTTTTGAGTTATTATGAACATACACACACAGACATCATTCTAAAAACTACTTAAATGGACTCAGGGGACCTCAAAATACATTTTAGTAGCATTGGTTCGATTTATATTTTTTGCGATCACATAAACTTTAACTTCCCAATCTTCGTTTGGTCGGCAAAGTTAAAAAACAGAGTTTCGATTTTTCGCAAGGAGGACATGCGGGCAGTCAAAAAAGAATTCAAGCATTCAAACATAAAAATAGTCAAAATAAGAAAATATTAAAATAAATTTCAATATTTTAAATACATTATTACTTTATCAAAATCAGTGAAGGATTCTAGCATCGTTAAAAGAAATGATTTTATGTTTGCTGATAGAGTTTGAGATCGGAACATGCCAGAAACGACAAAAATATTTTGATGCCCCCTCCTCCCCTCTACATCAAATTATTTTGTTCTCTCCCTTCTCCATCCACCGCTAAAAATATTTAAGATCGAAACTAAATTGAAAGAAAAATAATAAATTTAGCTCACCGCAACCATTTTATTCTAACCACAATAATATTAGAAATAATTTAGAATTTCATTCATTGAGAGCACTCTATGAATCACCCAAAGTTGTCCAGGGTTAAATTATTTTTAAAAATAAAAAAGCCTATTAAAATTCCTCATTATGTGGAGTTTTTAGGTCGTTTTAACCTCTTCTTCCCATATTATAGATTTTATGGGAAAATTAGTTTTAGAACACCTCTTGCATTAGTAATCTCAAAATAGATCGGTCCCACCCTCGACTTTAAAATTTGCTTTTTTTTTTATAATAAAAATATGCAAAAACCTTGTAAACATTATAATGGTCCATTAGGTTGTCAAAGCAACTGTAGACGGCGTTCATGCACATTACAGCATCCATGGCATCTTGGAGTGTCACGGAGTTGAAATCCACCAATTCGCAAAATAATACGGAAACACAATCAAATGCCTAGACAAATACAAAATACTATTATTAAGAAATATCAGTTCAAAAAAAGATTAAAGTTAAGACAAAATGAAGGAGTTTAAAAGGAGTAGAACCATCGTCGGTGGGATTCTCCATGTATAAAAATAAGAAGAGATTGCTCACTTTGCAGGTGGATAGAGAGCCACATGAGCTGGCACGCAGTTGATCAGCAATACTTCTTGGAATCATTGAATAGAGAAGATCATCTCCTCTTTGTTTCCAGCAGTCCAGAAGACTATAAGATTGTTCAAGTTCTGTGGAACGTTGTTCGGCCCTTTCGAACATCAACTCCAATCTTGAAAAAAAGTTAATTAAGATTTAATTTTTTTATATTTATTCAAGATAGAAATCTTTTTAAATATCCTATTATTTCTAATTGAAATATAAACATATAAGCCTATTATTTGTTAATATCAAAAAAAAAAAAAAACGGGAATCGAATCCGAATGGCGCTCCTCAGCTTCTCTTAATTTCGTATCTTCAATCCCCTCGCTAGCTTATTATTAGAATAGAGCAATGGAATTCTGATCCAAGGAATAGCGTTCGATCTCCGGAGTATGGCGAGTTTTTTCGTTGATTGCTGTTTTGAAATAGATGCATTGTGTATAAATATAAATAATTTTAATTAGCCTTTTGTATAGAAAAATGATTTAATTATCGCAATTCAGGCTCCGTTTTGATATTTAATTTTTTCTGATAACTCAAACTCTGTCCTCCACTAGATTTTCTTTTCCGAGTTGCTCGGCTCCCATCTTATCTTATCTCTAGCCCGAACTCACCCTTCTCCCCCAAAACCTATTTTTTAATTGTTGTTTTTTGGCCTTTTGCGACCGGGCTCTCAATACACCCCTATAATGGAAAGAAGTTTATTAAGAGCTTAAATTTTAACCATCTAAATCTAAAAATATTAATTTGAAATATAATAAAAGGAGAGTCCTTAGAAGGGGCATTTCTTTCCCACCATCTGGAATGGGGGTAATATCATCTCTCGAAAATGCCCTGAAGCCAAACTTGTTATTTTTGATCAATATATTTTGTATGCTCTCTCCTTTTAAAAACATTCCTATCGATCAGGGCCAGCGCAAGAGCAACTTGCATCCCTAGACAAAAAAAATTAGCTACATGCCCCATTTCTTCACGAAAGATTAAACAAAAAATTTTTTTTCAATGTGATTATAAATAATAATCTTACATAATAAGAAATGTAATAATAAAATAATACCGAGAACAATGTTGCCAGCCAGCAAGAACCATTTCTCTACTCAACCCGTGAAGATTAAGGTCATTGAGATAAAGCCCCATATTCGGCAACTCCTCCAGATTATTAATTCTGCCAAACCACATGTTTAATTTAATTCAGAAGTTAACTATAAAAAAAAAAAAAAAAGTAAGTATTTTACAAATTAAATTCCAACATATTATATACCGGAGATCAAATTTAACTCGAACCTTAAGTTTAAATTTTATTTTACATTATTATTTTACATAAAAATTAATTATTTTTCCACATATTTTCACCTTTTTGTCTATAAATTTGCCAGAGAATTGGGAATTTTGATTCTTTTTTCAGAGAATGAAGGAGGACTTATTATATTGCAAGAAGTGTTGACATGATAATATGTCCTCCTTATTGGCCCTCTTCGACTCTGGTGCGATTATTAGTATCCATGTTTTATCACTATGCCATGAGACCTGGTCGAAGAGACCCACAGAGTCGTCAATTCTTGTTTCGATTCACTCTAAATAATTCTACTACTTACTATGTGAAAAATTTTTCTAAAATTTGTAAAATAATATAATAAAAAATAAAAAAATTAAGGTAGTTTTAAATTTGATACCCCTATTGTATTTTGAATACATACTTAAAACATTTCCAAAGTGAAAAAAGCTACTAAAAAAAAAAATTTTAATTATATATATATATATATATATATTTAGATAAAAAAAAATTTATAGTCAACTTATTTAAAATCGTAATACTCTCGATTTATTTATAAATAATAAACCCACAAGGGGCTGCAGAGAAAAACGATGGCATTAATTTCAGGCATATGGCGCATCTGCCCTTTGAGTAAAATATTCCGTGTTCCTTGACTTCCACGTCGATTGGTATTCTCTGGGATTATATTACTTGTTTCTGGAACGGATGACATTAGAGTGGAGCTTCCTGCTCGGAATTCCAATGATTCCTTATCTATTGCTTTGTTTGGTTTTTTTGATATTGAGGGAGATGTTGATTCCACTCCACGAAGTAATTCTAACTCAAATAAAACGGAATTCAAGAAAACCACCTAAAAATAAAAAAAATCTTATTTACGATTGTTGACACTTCGATTAAACATTTTTTTTAACTTAAAGAATTGTTAATTAAAAAAAAGTTAATTTCGCGATCATAGGGTATTTACCTTAAACTCGTAAATTGAAAATGAGGCACTCATGGGGGTTCAACCACGTTCTTTCGTGGATTACGCCCGTGGGGATTTTAACCTATAAACTAAGGACCTCTTACGAGTTTAAGATTTTTGAGTTGATTTATATAGACGATGAGTAGAGAAGAAATTTGATTAAATTCATATCGTTATGTGAAACTTAATGAATACATTAAAAAAAACTTCTTACAGTGGTCCACGTAAAAGTAATTCCTTTCGGACGTCGTAAACGAAAATGATTAGTCAGTGGGGTATCCAGAATCTTTTGTTTTCCACAGATCTCCATCAATTTTTCCCCAGCAAATAATATTCGCATATCTTTACCTATTAAAAATATATTTATATAATCAACTAAAAATAATACAAACGTATTTTATTAATTTTACCAATAACAAGCCCAAATGGAAACAGTTTCATAAGAAATGAACATGGAATATCCTTGAATTTCAATTCATGATGAGAACGTTTTAAAGCTTTGGTTTGTTCATAATCTCGATTATCAAAATCAAGCCTATAACGAACTAATTTATTTTGCGAAGTTTTCACACCTGCACCTTCTTCAGAAAGAATTCGGACTTTCAAAGCGATTCCATAAAATTGTTCAGCAATTTGTAATAATTGTCCTAAAAAATGAGAATGCAAATTAACTATATGATAAATGATCGGAAAAATTAATTAAAACTGTGAAAAAAGATTAAAATATGAAAGAATAAATTAATATTAAAAATGTTAAACTCTATTATTTTTTTTAAACAAAAATTTAATAATCAGGATTAACGAGGCTATTAGGTCCCATATTTTCAAAGGATGGGGATCTTACTTAGTTGTAGGATACTTTTGAACTTATATCATTCGCCTTGGGGTTTAATGATATGCAGAATATCCGAAAAAATACAAGAAATCAAAATGAATTAAAAAATTAACAATTTTATTTTTCTGAGCAATTTGGACCCTGGCTTAGTAAACCAATGTGGTATAAAAATAATATAATAAATCCACATGTAAAAGGAACTGAAAAACCAACGATCACCAAGAAATATTGTAGATACATTGAGATTCATGTTAAACTGATTAACTATCAAAATATTAAAATAAAAACTGTTAAGAAGATGGTGCAAGATACCACCAATTTCTGAAAACACACCCAAATAGATTAACAGTAGAGCTACTGAAAAAATAATAAGAGGCCAGGGGTCTTTTGTCCAGGTTATACTTAATCACTGGGGAAATCATATATATATTATTCCAATTAATGAAAAAATTCGGGATAAAAAAAACCAAAAAACTTCATTTCCGTTTAAATCAAACCCTATAACATATGAAAATATTTTTTTCGCAATTTACCAATTAAATAATGAGTAAACCCAATTCGTGAACTGCGATATACGAGAATTACTCCCTTTTCATCCGTATGTGTAATATACATAGAAGGACTTTTCATTTTTGGATATGTAAATCTCATTTGAAGATGAATGTTATCGACATTTTCAAGAAAATCATTAAAATAACGTCCTGTTGCTTGGATCAGTTGTTCATAACTAAAAAAAAAAAAAAAAGATTAAGTAAATACTTTTCTAAAACTATTAGAACTTAGATCTTACCCGAAATTCGTGAAAAAACGCACAAAACACCGGCCAAAAAATGTCATGAAATAATCCTGATTAGTATTCTGTCCTATGACTTGAGCACAACAAGATGCTAAGGTAGCAATAAGAGGGTCTGGATAAATTTGGTGGGTATTAAACACGGTGTATTTCCACCCTGCTGCCTCACATACTTCTTTCCATACCTCTTCGCCATATTCCAGCTAGAAGTAAAAATATATATTCAGTCAAAAAGCGATCTTCGGAATGTTTTGCATCATTTTAATCTACTAACGAAAGTTACTCTAATTATTTTTAAAAAGATTCAAATAAAATCAGTTCCAGGGTGCTCTAGACAGATTCCAAGCTTGGCGTCCCATCTTAATTAAGAAAAAAAAAATATTCTAAAGTTTTTATTAAAAAAATACAAGTACACTATTATACATAAAATTTAAACATAAGTAAACAATAAACAAAATTAAATAAATTCTTTTATATCAATAGTTAAATATTTACTTCACCCTAGACGGTTGGCTAGTCTGCCTAGAGCTTGGACCAATCCTACTTGGTTCGGTGCGGTAAGGTTCAGTTCAATTCAGTTTAAACTGTCGATGTGAAACCAAACATAAATAAAAATTTAGTTTTGGATATCTGTAAACATTAGAGTAGCTAGGATTTTTATTTAAGAACCCAAATAAAATTTTTTCTTATATGGAATTTAGAGTTTGTTTTTCTTTTTATTGTTCGAAATCATATTTTGATTTTTTCACATTCTTGTTTATATTTTTGTTTGTCTTGATTTAATTTTACTTTATCTTATATATATGAAATATTTTTTTTGTTTACAAATTTCTTTGGTTTTTTTTTAGAAGGGGTTGATTCTTCTGGGTCTCTGTATTCTGTACTATTTATGGTCTTTTCTTATCTAATTTAATCTGAAGCCTTAAAATATCATAAATAAATATTATATTGTCAATACAACTTTTTTTGAATATAGACATTTCTCTTCACAAATATCAAGTTTTATAGTCTCATACGTATTTTGATAATTTTACTTTAAATGCCATATTTTAGAAAAATTATCACATCTATATCATAAAAACACAAAAAAAGAGAAATTCTAATTTTTTGTATAAATAAATTAAATTGACAGGATCAAAGCCTGCTAGGCTAGAGGGAGATGGGGGAAGTAATCTCAGAAAGTAAAAAAGTTTAAAAAAATTTCATAAAAGAAAAAATTTATGTAGTACTTAGGTTAATTACTTGTAAAAACTTAAGATTCCATTAAAAGGACTAAAAAAATAAAATAAACGTATTATTTAAACTTATATTTTGCCTTTTTTAACATCATAAAAGCCTGTATATTTTTAATGTAATTAAATCAGATCTTTGTACTAGTATCTAATACTACATATGTGTAATTTTTCCCAATAACATGTTATTTGTAATTTCTGTAATTTTGAGATGAACCTCCAGCTGGTTAAATGCTTTAGTAAATTTATCTTTAATTAAATATATTAAAATAATATAGAATTAAAAAATTATACATGCAACATGTAAATAGGCATCATCACTTATATGATCTCTGGTTATCCGGTAAAAAATTATTTGCCCTAAAAATTGATCAAATTTAATTCAATATTCGATTGTATTTATAGTTATAAGGAAGAGATTTATTTAAAACTAAAAAAAATTTATAAAGATAGTGGAAGAATTTAGATATTTTTAGCTGGTACGTGGAACCTAAAAGTTTGAGACCAGTGAGTGGTATGGAGAATATTAAAAAGAATTTCTTGTCAGTACAGTTAGGCCTTCCCCAACAAAATTTTTAAAGTTTAATTGTTTTCAAGACCTATTCATTTGAATTAGATATTAATATTCAATATATGCCTTGTAGCGGACTTGACTTTTACATCCACCAACAAAAATATATTACTCACAAAACATCTAATGACTAATAAAATCCGCCTCAAGGCATATATATTGAATATTAATTTCTAATTCAAATGAATAGGTCTTGAAAATTATTAACTTTAAAACTCTCCAACACTTGAAAGGGCTCTGCAGTTTATATTAGGACGTTAGAGCCGACCAAGAGGTCGGTCTCCTTGTGCTTTAAAAAGCGGCTGATGCATGAAAAATTTTTCACTTTGGACTAATTTTATCATGAGATCTGTATAAATACAGGGGATGTGAGATTTTGCTGAAGTAGTTGTGTCCTGGTGTCCCGGATAGGCTGGAAATCCCGGGAGCCATGGGCCACTTAATACATCAAAAAAATATTCTCACAAAACATATTAAATAAAAAATTTTTAAAGTTTTCACTATCAAGTTGTTGGTGGGTTTTCCAAAAATTCAAGACTAGTGTTTTTAATTTGGAAAATTCATCTATTGATCTTTTTATCAAGAAGGCAAATTTCAAATATTCTCTCCTATTTTTCTTACAGAATATTTTGTTAACTCATTAATTTATATTACTATTTATATAATAGGCTATAAAGTATATTTTTTTTTTTGAGTGGATTATATCATCTTACTTTTTTAATTTAAAAAAAATTCCATAAATTTGTTTTTTATTTGGCTTAATTAAAAGAGCAAATTTTAGATTAGATAAGTTCATTTAATTAATTAAAATGTTTTGAAATGAATTTAATCATGCAAAAAGAAGAAATTTTAAAGAAGATAATAAAGAAATTGATTCAATTTTCTAATGGGAATTTGTTTATTAACCATCGTTATTAAGAAATTGGAAAGAAATTTCTACGTAATTTATACAAATTCTAATGATGATATTTATGACAATACTTATTTTAAATCATTTTATCATGGGCTCAGGTCTGATTAGTACGTTCTGAGCTAAGACTAGCATTTCTTCTATTCCCTCTATACTAGTCTTCCCACTTTTTCACTATAACAATGGAGAAATTGTAATCACGCCAATTTAGAATTTTTTTCAAGTGAGCACAAGTTAGGGAATTGAGCTTTAACTTGTTGGTCTGTAAATATGTTTAGAGCAAATCCAGTTGAACAGATTTTCAAGAAATTTTATATTTAACTTTCAGCTCAAATTTTGTTACATCCACTTAAAGAAATAATAATTTATTGATGCCAATTAATCGGGAAGAGATAAAATGACATCAGTAAATTGCGATTTCTTTTAGACTGATCCGTGCCAAAAGATTGAGATCTGAAGATCTTCAAATATTAAATTTTATAAAAAATCCGTTCAACCGAATTTGTTCTATACATATCCACAGAAGGCTGGTCCTTTCAGTTTATTTATTTTTATTATCAAAGCTCTCTCTCTCTCTTTGTGTATCGTAGCATTCTTACGGATGAGATAATATTAAGATTAATTTTTTACTAAAAAAAAAGGTCAAATAAATCAAATCAGTCATTTGACTAAAATATTATTAGAATGTTTTTCTAAGTTGGCAAAATTAAATTCATTAAAAAAAAGCAGAAATTTTGTTTCCCCCTCCCCTCTTAACTTGGACCCTCTCTCTCACTCAGAGAATTTATCGGAGTATAGAAACTCGATTATCTGAGCTACTAGGATCCGAGTCGATTTCTTTAACTGAATCTTCCGTCTAATTAAACCGTTCCCATTTGATTACTTGAATTAAGCCTGAAATTAGTTACTGAATGGAAGAGTATTATTGATTGATTGACTTTTAAAATTGTTTGTAATAATAACTAATAAGTCGTGAAACAATAATAGGCCTCTAAGCAATAACTCCCGGCTGACACCAAGTACTGAGTGAAACAGAGTTAAACAAGCTCATTTTAATACGTAAATAATGGGAATAAGTAAAAGAGGACAGTGAATTAAAAAAATACCATCTTTGTTTTATTTATTACTTTTGTATTATGTTAATTAAGGCCATTTTTTTATTGCTAATATCGATTTGTATTCAGAAATCAAAAATATTCGAGTAAATAATTTATTTATGTTTGTGGGAGGAAGTTCTTTCCTCATTTTTTTTTTTTTTATCATCACGGGATTACGGTGTGTTTTTGCATTCTTTAAAAAAAAAAAAGAAAAAACTACGTTTTACTGAAACGGAGTAAAATGGTAGAGCATTAAGTCTTGCTGTATAATTCTTATAAGCTGGCGGATCTGATAATTAAACGGAAATAAACGTTTTGAGGACCCTGAGAACAAAAATATAATTTTCAAAAAATGGTCCGTGTATGTACCCAAAATTTAGGAAAAACTATAAATTTTAATACGATGAAATTTTAAACATCAACTTAGACTAATATGAGTATATAAGGTTTTAACCAAAATCGGCTAACCGGTTCTAGTGAAAATTTTTACTTTATTTCGATTTCCCCAAAAATTGATCCAACGATTTTTTTTTTAATTTTATATATCACTTATATAATTAAAAGCAAATGAAATATACACTTTGCTTTTAGTATAGTTTTTTAGTTTCCTATCTATATTTTCGTTATTTATAATATTTAAGAAAAATTATCAATATAAAAGTTACTCAAAATTAAATTGTAACTTGTTCTATACAGGGCTGCAAAGTCGATTCAATTGTCCGACTCCGACTCGATGATTTTAAAATCTTCGACTCCGACCAAAATAAAAATCCCCACCCCCCCCCCCCCCCCCCCCCCCAAAAAAACACAAAAATAACAACAAAAAAAAATAATAAAACACAAAA
>JAAAKE020095911.1:0-19542 GCA_010014785.2 Anisolabis maritima | reverse complement strand
ACTGAGCGAGCCAATCGAAAAAGAAGATCTACAATATAAAACACTGAAGATCACGGATTTCGGGTTAGCCCGAGAAGTATATAAAACAACTCGTATGAGCGCTGCGGGCACCTATGCGTGGATGGCGCCCGAAGTTATCAAGACATCCACGTTCAGCAAAGCATCCGATGTTTGGAGGTACCTTAACATTGAATGGTTCTAAATCACGTTCTATATCCAAATAATAATAAGTATTCCGTAGTCCAGAAAACAATAAGGGAGGGACTAGAGGGGGTAATTTTCCTTCTCTGGAACTTATTTTGCCTTTTTTTTTAATCGACTTGACTGCTCTCATTCTTGAAAGTCCTTGTTATAATAGCATTCGAGAAAAAACAATAATTGAAATTAATGATGAATCGCTAAAATAAGAAATATTATTTTCTATATATTTATAATTTACAATTTTTATGTATGTGATATTATTTGTAATCGTGTTTAGAGCCCAATGGCTAAATGGACAAAATAAATAAATTTAAAAAAAGATATTGTTCAAACATATTAGTACAAACATTATAGTATTTTATATAACAAACATTTCGATTCAAAATTCAAATATTTTCTATTAATATATACTTCTCATATAAATTGTATTCTTTGTAAAATCAGAAATCAATTGGTTCTTAAAATATCATTTATCTCTTCTTCAGCTTACTCAATTAGCCTTTTTTTTTTTAAGTCTTCGACCTGAGGCCATAAACAATTACAAATATATTTTAGTTAGTAAACATATTATCCCGGCATATTTATTTAATTCAATTTTTTAAGGTTATTATTATTGACATTGTCACCATCTCTAACCTCTTGGCCACCGGCTGGGGGCTCAAATTGCCTCGTAATACTGTATTCAGTTATTAATGCTCATTGAATTATTACAATCATTTCCAATTTAAAATACTCTTCCGTTGGTATTCATTTACCCCGAATTTTCAATTATGACTACTGACCCTAATAACTTAACACATTAATCATTTTACGTGGAAATAAAAAAGTTAAATTTACTTAAGGATAAAAACTCAAAATTTTTCTGGAAATTGAAAAAAATTAGAAGGCGATTAGTCGAGAAAATAAAACAGTCAAGCTCGTCATTCTGAGTTGAAACCAACTCAGGTTCAAATCCACCGTGGGGTAATTCTTTAAAGGCTTTTAGACAGTAAAGGCAAATTGTATATATTTAATTGACGATAGCCGTTAACCGTCCATATATTGGTGCCATTTATTGTTTTACTCTTCATTTAAAATTATTACTGTAACCAGGGCCGGCCTTTGGGTTTTGATGCCCTAGACGAATTTCAATTTCAGCGCCCTTTTGCAAGAAATCGTTATAATTTTATACTATCATCACATTTATATTTATTTTTCTCCCTATGGTCCTGGAACTACTAGTAAAAGCATCAATTATTTTAATTATGTATACTTTTACTTGATTTAGTCAGAAATGTGTACACTTACTAGTAGTACATCCATCTAAATGCCTACTTTTACTGTAACATATATAATTATATATATAAATATAATTATTCGTTTTACCGAAAAGGATATTGAAGAATATGATTAAAGAAATTTAAGGAGGGGAAAGAAATTACATCCTAACTATATCAACAGGGCCTGAAGGAATTTTTTTATAATTATTGTTTATTAAAGTTAATTGAAATTCATTTCTTAACTAAACTTTATTTTTGATTAACACTAAATTAAATATTTTAGTAAACTTACCTTGTTTAAATATTAATAAAATTTCTTTAAACGAAGAAACTTCAAAACTTTTTCATTCACACAATTGGGGCACAAAATATGGCAAGGAGATGGTTAGGTAGGATATATGGTGAGGATGAGTTCGATTGCAATAATTACATATATTCAATCAAAATCATTTCAAATAAATATCTATAATTATAAAAAATTGCAGAAAAATAAAATAAAAATTTTTTTTTTAAATTACGTTTTACTGAGGTTATTTGTGGCGCCCCTAAAATTTGACGCCCTAGGCCACTACTTAATTCTCCTAACGAAAGGCTGACCCTGACTGTCTTCATTAGTATCCGAACAAGAATCAAAGCTTTTCAATCCTGAATTCATGATGCTCCATATTATGGTAAAAATAATCATTCACACTCAAGAGGATAGTTTTTGAATAGAGAAATGAGATCCGAACTAATATTTATTTAATTTTATAATTTAATAATAATAATCATTCATTACTTACTCACTAATAAGACTGTACTATAAATCAACATTATTGTCGCTTATATATGTATATGTACCACCTTTGGGCATAAATTCGTACATCTACCAAATTAGACTGAAGATGAACCATAAACTTCGTTCGAAACGTCTCAATTTTGATTTAATATATTAAGCATGTAAAGACTACCTTATTGCTGATTCTGCCTTCCTATATCATAATTAAAACATAGCAACAACTCTCTTCTTTAATAAATTAAATAACTTTAAATATTTTTTTCAGTTACGGTGTTCTGCTGTGGGAATTATTGACAGGCGAAACTCCTTATAAGGGAATTGATGCCTTAGCTGTAGCATACGGAGTTGCAGTAAATAAATTAACATTGCCAATACCGACAACTTGTCCAAAACCCTGGAAAGTGCTTATGGAAGGTAAAATAACAATAATGGATAAATTTTTAAGTTTAAAATCATTTAAAGATATTCCAGTAAGGAAATTTGGTCATCTCTATGATAAAATGTAATATTCTGTATATTATGGACTTTAAAAGCAATAATTCGAATTATTTTAAAATAATGAATATTAAAGTTTCAAAATATGGTTTTGTCATGGCATTAATCTAAATCTGTCCTAAATCTCACTAGAAATTTAATCTATTTATTGATTTGTTAGTTTTTTTTTCAGAAAAAACAAAATTAAATTTTTTTATTTTTCTTTATTATTTTTTTGGGCATGGGGAGTTTAGAGGGGAGTGGGGTGTGCTGTAAGGAGGGTAATTATCATTTTTTTCTTCAGCTGCCGAAACCATTTAGTCTAGAAACTATAATGGTCATTTAGAGTTTATAAATATTCTCTGAATATAATTTTAATATTAAATATGATTGCCTCCAACGTGCTTTCATTGTAGTTTATTAATTTGATATTATGTCTTGTATATCAACATATATATATATTAGAGTGGTCCTTATCTTAAGAATTTCCTTTACTATCTGCTGCAAACAGCTGTCCCCCCCTCCCCCCAATGATTTAAGGCTGGATACGCCAGTGCTTTGTGTAATTAGAAAAGTATATTCTTTACCTTTATTTTATGAACTTATCACCTTAATGACTTTAATTTTGTTATTAAACTTTTTTAACAGCATGCTGGGATCCCGATCCTCATCATAGACCGGTCTTCTTAGATATTTTGGACGCACTTGATGAAATCGCCCATTCCGCATTTACACAAACACCTCACGAATCATTTCACACAATGCAAGAAGATTGGAAATTAGAAATCGAGCAAGTGCTTCATGGATTACGAATGAAAGAGAAGGTTCTTTATTTAATTTTAATCTAATCTAGCATAAGCGTAGCTCGAATTTATTAATTTATAAGGGATGAAAATAGACATCTTCAACTTTTTTTATTTGCGGCCTTATCTTGCCATACTTTCTTTTTTTTTTATCAAAATCTCGCATATCTAAGACGACTTTCGGCTTACTTGTTTGCTTATTTGTTAAATATTGACAATTTCAATAATTCAATCTTTTCAATTTTAGGAACTAAGAAGTCGTGAAGAGGAATTAACAAAGGCGCAGCTGCAACAAAAAGAACTTGAGGAAAATCTTAGGCTACGAGAACAAGAACTTAGAGCCCGTGAATTTGAATTACTCGAACGAGAATTGCATATTATGATTATCCAACAAAGCACACCAACACCAAACAAAAGAAAAGGAAAATTTAAACGATCTCGAATAAAAGGCCTTAAAAAGGAACCTGGATACAACATAAGTTTCCCGTCCGGTAATTTATTAAAATTATTTATTTATCATTAGAGGATCAAGTGATTTGAATGCAAGCATAAAAATCTTAAGTGACAAGATCACATCACACAACTTTCTCTAATCTGATTAGGCAAGAGAAGGTAATGTGTGATGTGCTGTCACCAGATTTTTTTATGTCGATATATTTTTTCTTTATGGTAATATCTCAGTTCCCATTACATAAGTAGTGATGTCACAAATTTTTTCATTCCAAATTTATCCCAAGGAAAATATTTATTTATTTATTTATTTTTAAGTCTTTTGGTATCTGAGGCCATATAGACTTTAAACGATATAGAAAATGTATATATTTTTACGATACATTTAATCCAGCCATATTTATTTATATCAATTGGTAATTGGTATCCAATTGTTATAAATAAATTTTCATTGGACTGCCTGGGTTCCGAACCCACACCCCTTGGCTTTTAAAGCTATCAATAGTGACAATGTCAGTATCTTTAACCTCTCGGCCCCGTGGGAGGGGGGGGGGGGGGAACTCTATAAAAATTAAATTAAATCTCCTTTATTATTAAAGAAAGGAATTTTTTTTATTTCGAGTCAATTTCAGTTGTTGAGGCCATTTTGACTTCTAAATATACATATACGACGTATATCGTTGGAAAAATTATAACCGATGGCTTCGATCGGGCGTTCAGCACTCTTGTTTATTAGAGGTCTCCTATCCGAGGTTCAGCAATGCTTATAGATTCTAAGCTTGGCGGCTGTTGTTCTTACCAGGCCCGCCCTCCGGCTAAGATAGGAAATAAAAATATTTATATTTTATTATCAATACTATGACTACAAATTGCTCTATCTTTTCTGTAAGATGAACGCCCTTGGTGAAAAGTGATTAATACACTTTAAAAATTATCTAATTTATTATATGTATAATCAATATAATCCAAATTGTCAGAATTGCTTAAGAGAAATTTACCAAATACTAAAAAAAATACATCAGTTAAGTGGGCCCCAAACAGTTTTTTTTTTTTTTTTTTTTGGAGGGGATAAGAGTTAATAAAAGTAATAAAAGATCAATAAATAATTGTTTTATGAATTTTAATCTAAATTAAATTTTCAAAAACGAATTTTTCGAAAAACAAAAAAAAATAAATATTCTAAAAAATGCATCAATAAATTAATAATACTCGATAGCCAATTTAATTAAAAAGCTTCGAGGTGCAAGCGACGGGGATACTTAGCTTAAATATAAAATTTCAACCTTGAACAATTTTTCATTTTTGAGAAATCTTATTTACACACACACACACACACACAGTGAGAGAGAGAGAGAGAGAAGAGACAGAGACCATTGTGGAAAGACGAAAAATGAAGAATGCGGCTATTTTATTTCATTTGACACATATATTTATATATGTACTGCTAACGTTACGGTATTTTTGGGACCATCATCGCTCCTGTAATTGTCATTATAATAATGATTTATAACACATTCAACTATTTAATTAAAAGTTATTCAGAAAATATGTTATAAATAGATGAATTTTAATCTCACTGAATCAGGAATTGCAACTAGGATTCAGGTTTATACAAATGTGAAAGAAATCGCATTCTTTATTTTTCGCCTTTTCACAATCTACACAGCCATACAACTTCATCTTCAGAGACCATTTTGTAAGTCCCTTTTTTTAGACTCAGGAGAACTCAAAACCTGTATTTCCGTTGAAATCTCGACATCGATTTTTTTTTTTTGGGATTGCAATACTTTCCCTTACTTACTATATATAACATATATAGGTAAGTAAAAATTAAAATTGGATAAGTAATGTAATAATCCTAATAAACTACGTGATGAGAATAAGTTTCGTTGTTTTTTTCTACATTCTAAATAAATAAAATTAATTGCGAACAACTTTTGATACTTGGAAATGTTATCTTGCACATGCTCTTGATGATTTCAAACCGGTTTGAAGCCCAAAAAAGAATCTAATAAAACCTAACCTCTTCAAGTTTTAATAATATAAATAATATATATTCATATGTTTTTAATTGATAAATAACTGTATAGCACAGCATTTT
Organism: Anisolabis maritima; assembly: GCA_010014785.2. Taxonomy (NCBI): domain Eukaryota; kingdom Metazoa; phylum Arthropoda; class Insecta; order Dermaptera; family Anisolabididae; genus Anisolabis; species Anisolabis maritima. The sequence continues at coordinate 13,476 of JAAAKE020095911.1, read as the reverse complement.
CATCAGTGTACTTTATTCATGATTTATTAATAGAAAATAACCATTGCATAAATTGATTATACACTTTTTACTTCACTTTTTAAATTTATTATGCAATTTTCATATTTTAACAAAATTCCCTAGGATTATATTGCTAATAGACTAATCAGATGCTAAGAAAAGATAATAAGTTTTTATTTTAAAATAAATTAGTTGTTATTTTAGAAGTAATAAAGTTTACTACATAAACAATAAATTAATAATAATTTGCTTTTTTGCAGACTTTCGGCATCAAATAACTGTACAGCACACGGCTGATCGGAAATCACGCAACTCCTCTGGTCCTAATAGTCCTCCAGGTTCGCCCAGCATACCTCGATTGCGAGCAATCGCTCGTGAGTATTTTTAAACAAGAAGTTCATTGTCCAGTCCATAAAATCAAAATTGGCTATCCCTTAAGCAATTTTCATGAGAGCCTCATTTATTTTTATTATAATTTTTTTATTGTAATAATTTATAATTTTAATTTTTATCAAAATTTCAAAGCATGTGTTTTTCTATGTGTAGATTTTGAGCATGGTTTATTTAAAAGAGTGTTATGTTATGTCTCGTCCATTGATAAATTATTTTATTTTTCCACTTTATTATTTATATTGGAAATTTTTATTTATTACAGACTTTTTTTTTCATTTTTTTTTTGGATTTATAAGCATTTCACGTAGTTTGATTTTTTTTTTTTAATCACCACTTTCACATTCATTTTTATCATAAATTTAAAATTATCTTATTTTGGACATCATAAAATTAACAGGTATATAATAAAATATTTTTAAAATTTGAAATTTTTTTGGCCTTTTCTGCAGATCTAAAGGGTGAGTCCCAAAATCAGAGAAATATTTATTAGTTCTTTTTTTGCCTTCAACATTGTCTGTCAAATTAATAATTTTTTATTCCTTTTTTTTATAACAAATATATATATATATAGGTATGAAGTTTGATAAGAAGCCGTATATTTTTCTGGTCTTTATATTTTGTTTTCAAAATTATTCTTTTTTCTATTTAATTTTTTATTTTATTTATATTTATTAATTAAAATTACTATTTTGAGTTAAAAAGTGTAGATGAATTTGGAATGAGAAGGGAAGAGGGCTTCTCCTTAAATATGGTATTTTTATAAAAGTTAGCAATAGTTTTTATTTTGTTATAAACTTTGGAAATAAGTGGAAAATAAAATATAAGATGAAGGTCTGGAATCAACCCTTTGAAGGACAAAAGGACTTTTAAGTTAAACTTAATACGAAGAGAAAGGGTTTTAGATATCTGTAGGCAAAAGCCTGCCACATCAATTGTAACCATCGTAAAAATTAATAATCAATTTTGTTCTACTTTAGTATTAAATGTATAAAATTTTTTTTTTAGTAATTCTCTTCACTAGTAAATCCTGGATTCACTCAATATACCAATGATGGAACTCAAAGGCTTACTGGAGAAGTCAAATATGAATAAATGCTCTTTCTTGAAATATACAAATGACTTTCGAATAATAATAATAAAATAGGAAAATCATTAAATCCATTAGCCCTGTCCCTTGGTGCAGAGCTAGAGGTCTAGCTACTGGTATCAAAGGTCAGTGGTTTGCTTCCCGTCCTGAGCAACAAAAATTTATTTAAATTATATTGGCTACCAATTAATTTAAATAAATAAGGACAGAGTCTAAATGGCCTCCGATGCCGAAAAAGACTTAAAAAAAATAGACTGGATTAAATCCATTAAATTAAAATGAATTATGATAGGGCTCACTGTATTTTATTAACGTGGAGATTTGCTTAAAGAGAGATAGAAGAAATAAACGGGGTTTTCACTCTAGTCCATTATTCATGATTCACTCGTTCCTTTTTGTCGAATTTTTTAAAAAGACTAGTTGCATTTTTTTTCTTAAAAAATGATTCCTGTCAAATATTGTTGCTAACTGCCTGAGTTTCTTCCACAATAATAAGATATGAAATTAAGTTTTCAACAAGGAAACAAATTTTTTTAAATTTTCTTCTAGAATCTGTTTATAAAAAATTTCTCTCTAGAAGAACATTTTCAAAAAGTTGGCAACATCCCCTTCGAGTGATCGTTCTTTTTTTTAAAAAAGATTTATTTCTTCGCTACTTTTAAAGAAAGTGAACTTTAAAGTAACTTTCCATCTTTACCTCAACTACAATTTATAGTATTCAAATAAAAATATACGGCTACTTCTCTAATTATATACCTAAAATAATAATAAGTAACCAGCCAGAGGATTGCAAAAATCAATATAATTAGTGATAGGGGCGGGTCGCCGGGTTTGATCGGGCTTTCTACTTTGTAGTCCCCGCGGATGGAGTCAAAGGCAAGACTTGGGGACCGAGCACTTGTCATCAACGAGAGCGGGGCCAGATAATCACTCGAGTGGTGGATGGCAGCAAACGATGGAGCCGTAGCGCCCCCTGTCTCGAGAAAGGGGGCCCACCCCGGGGGCTAGCACCGCCCCTGCATGAAATAGGTACGCCACCGGAGTCACCCGAACAAGAATAAATAAAAAATAAATAAAAAAAAGTCCTACGCCTCGCTACTACACTTGACTACTTTGCATCTTTAACTCTATGGTGTGGGCATTATAAGGAGAGCCAACTAACCATCAATTCTCATAATATTAAATTTATTATAAACAAATAAATATGTTCGCGATGAAAAAAACAAACATTTATATTCATTTTTTTTATAATCATAGAATATTTATAAATAGATTACTACTTATAACTATTTGGGATGTGTTCAGTGGCTGGAAATCAAATTTGGAACGTGTTTTATTCTAAAAATAAATATCTCTAGAAATAATTTTCAGTTCAAATTTTATATCAATTAACAGAATTTGAACTTGGAGAAAAGTTGAAAATTATCAAATATTTTATTTTTAATAAATGAAAAAAAAATTAATATATTAACTGATGGAGGGTTTGGATAAATCACCTTCATATAAAATGTTATATAGAAAATTAAGTTCTTAATTATTTATAAATAATAATGATCATATGATGATGTATTTGTTGGTCATAAGGTTAAGTTAAGTAAGCTATTAATGATATTCGGCATTTGAAGAACCGATTAGTCAACCGATTTTCTAGTCAAAAATTTTTATTCCAACTTTGTTTTTTTTTCTAAACCTACTCCTTTTATCTTATTCTTTATTTTTCTTCTTCAATCGTCCCACTTTCATCTCCAATCCCCAATTTTGCTCACCTTAAATTGGGTTAACTTCTTGAAAAATTTTGTAATTTTCTACAATTTTCTAAAATAGCAATTTATTTTTTGGCCCTTCTTTTATTGAAAAAATAACCAATTAATCCTAGATGGATTTACTGTGGCTTAGTCTTTTTATTTCAGACTAAATTTTACATTTTTTTTTACCTTTTTTTAATGCTTCAGAAGCTCCTTGCATATCCTATCCTATAATTTCTTTTGTAAATATTCTCAAGTGCATCTCTCGGGATTGCGACAGGCTCTTTCCATTCGTTTTATTGACTTTTTCTACTAATCGGCAATGATTGGTATATTATTACTTTATATTCAGTCAGTCTGTTTTAAGGGACTTCAAGAATAAAAGGGTCAGTAATTGAAAAAATGCCATTTCACATTTTTGAGAATCATCATGGATGTTGAGCCTCAAAATAGCCGAAAAACTTTTTTCTGATCTTTTATTCCTTCAAACTTACATTTATAGTTCCTTCTAAGCTCGGATCTTGGTCTGATTATTCGTTTCGGCCTCTCCCATATATACATTCATATAATCTGATATAAAATAAAATTTCAACTGAAACAATCTCGATTTCTTTATTTATTTGAAATAAAACATGTTCCTTTCTTTATCTTAACTCTCTCTCTCTCTATCTCTCTCTCTTAACAAATATCTTAAATTTTTTTAAAAATGGAGGTAATTTAGTTGATGATTTTTGCAGCCATGAAGTTAAATAAAAAATTTCTTAGAAATATATAATATTTAAATAATATATTTTTATATAAATATAATTATCTTTTATAATATGAAAAACTGTATGGAGCTTTTAATTATTACTTTAGATTTTTTATATATTTTCAAAGAGAAACCATTTCTTGAGAAATTATTGTTATCCTGTTAAGTTTTATTTTATTTAACTTCCTTTCTACAAAAATTCTCTCCTAAATTTTTAATCTACAAGTTCAGCCATAAACGCAATTAAAAATGGAGGTATTTTTTAATATTTAATTCTAATCTCTGATGTTCTAATGCTAGGCTGCTCAGAGGACAGGCTCATTTACTTCAGTAAGTTGATCATCTTTATTACAGATATTAAGTAGTTTTTATTTTGCACTGCACGCAACGGGCGTGCGATTTCGCTCATCTGAATTGTAGCTTGCGTTTGCAGTAGTAAAAAAAAAAAAAAAGCTTTTTTTTATTTTTATCAATTGCAACAAAATGTGTGTTTTGTAGTGTTAGAATTCATAGAGCGACAATAGGCCCTCAATTTGTTAATTTTTAAAACATCTTTGGTCGCTCTTAAATCATTTTTTCTCCTTCATTTTTATTCATTCGCTTCTTTTTTATTTATTTTTTTTTGGGATTTAAATTTAAAATTAGTTTTTTTAAAGAAATAATTAATTTGGTGGTGGCAAGACGAGAGCAGGTGAGGTTCAAAAATGGATTTTTAAAATAATTTTCTTACCTGCCCTCGCAAGCTATATTTCTGTTACCTTTCACTTGTATTTTATTTTAAAATAAACTTGAAATTATATCTAAGGTTTTATTTTTGGTCTTTGTTTTCTCCTTTTTTTTTTGCATGTCTCCTTTGCTAACATGTTAATTATTTGATTTTCCTGTAAATAAATTTCAATTTAATCCTAATGAAAATCATCTTTTCCCTTATCCTTTTTTCAAATAAATACACTGGAAAATTATTTATCTCTTCATTAATGAATAATAAAAGATATAAACCTTCTGATCGTTATATTAAGTTAATGTAAATTAGATATTTAATATTTATTAATTTCGCTATTGTATGAATATTTAAAACAGTTCAGTGTATTTATTTTCAAAAAAACTTCATTAGACATATTTTATTTTAAATGTCCATCCTTTCTCGCCTGATGTGGTCCTCTCGTAGGGCCCGATTGGCCTACTCTAACCAATCCCCTGGCCCCCGGCCCTTGTGTCCCCCTAACAGACTATGGCGATTGCGTGGATTCTTGGCCGAGTGAGTGTTCACCTGCTCTTCTGCTGCCTATCATGCCGATAAGTCCGATGTATAACGGCGAGCATCGGCCCCGACCCAAATCTCTGGTCCAGATGGTATTCTACAATATGGCCGCGATGTTGGCTAGCGTAGCAGCTGGTTACGATGTTCGGTCGAGTAACGCTTCCCCTGTCCATCCTCGCCTACACCCAGACAGGTATATAAAGAGTGACAAGAAAAAGAATAATATCATAATTAAACTTAAATTCGGATCTTATTTTAGGTTTGAGGAAGAAGCAGAGGAGCGTCGCTGGTGGTTAAGTTCTCCCACTGATTATGAGTTTTCAACATCATCTGGATATCCGCATAATACCTATCATGGGCCAGCAAGACATTATAGGCCTTTGCTCAACACTTTACATCATCAGGACAAACCTCTTCGATTTACTGATAGCCCACAACATACGGCTGTTTTACATGCTGCTACAGAAACAGAACCTACTCCAAGTCCTCGTCGAAAAACGAGCAACGAACCAACAGATCCTCCTCCTCCAGCACCTCCTGAACCTCTTCCTCCATGTCCATATTCTCCTCGATCAATTGCGCCTCCCTATTCTCCATATACTGTTCATTATGCTGATAGAATATATCCCGAATTTTGCCCATATGAACATGCAAGTTCTTCAGTATCAAGTTCGGGGACAAGTCATGCAACTGCACCAAGAACACCTTCACGTCTTTGTCTTGGACATCGACGTACGCCTTCAAACGTTTCTAATGCTAGTAGTTCGACAAATAACAGTGCTAACCCTGAAGAAATACTCTATCGGCGTGATTATGAATATCCTCCACTCCTTCCTGCACCTCCAGCTTATTTCTCTAGACAAAATTCTTCAGAATCACCCTCTTGTGTTATAGAATCACGCCTCCGTTCTAGCCTCAAACGATATAATTATTGTACTCCTAGAAAAATGTCAACAGGAGCTGAAACGCCAACAAATGCAACCCCACCCGATTCTCTTACTTCAGAAGATTCGAGTTATGTTTCAGCTAAAGAGGGCTCTTATTCGTCAGTTTCTCGAGTTCGGTTTTCACCAGTAATGGCTCAAGAAGTCGTTGCTGAAGCAGCTCGAAGACAACGACGCTCTAGTTCAAGTAGACGTCCCTCACTTTCAGATGCGGAACGTGGAGAATTTCTCTCTTAGCATTCACCATGTGGAGTCACTGAGTCCTCTCTTTGACTCGCGCTCAGGGCTTGGTCGTTGTCAGCGATTTGTACTGGTTACAAGCAAGCACTCTATAGAAGATTATATACATTCTCACAAAACTTAATATCTAAGTGCAATATATTTAAACTTTTAGATTTAAATTGAGGCCAAAATAAAAATAAAAATCGAAAAAGAAATTAATATTTAAACTTCTGCATTTAATGATAAAATGATTTAAAATTAAGTCTTCATTCTGGTTGTGGAATCACTCCTAACGTTTTTTCGGGTTTGAGTCATTGACAGATAAGAGAGAAAATAAAAAAAAGAGCTCTATTTATCTTCATTGACTTTTATCTCTAAGTTTCAATTAAGTATTAACACAATGAATTTATGTGTAAATTTTAATTATTTTACTAATATTCTTCACTTCTCTAAATGGATATTAAAACGTAAGCCCCAAAGCATGCATGCCCATGTGATTTTTCTGTATATACTCTGGACTGACTGCTCTAGGGCTCATCATCAAGATCCATTTGTATATTCTAAACTGTGGCTTCCAACCGCATTCTATCAGTTCACCATTCCTATTTAATTATGAAGACGAATTTTTAAGTATTTAAAATAAAAAAACAAAAAAAAAAGAAAATAAAGGAGGAAAAATCTTAATTTGTGTAGAAATCTCTTTGCTCAATTCCACAATTTTTTCCTCACTCAGCAAGTATTACTAAATAAATTTCCAAAATCAAGACAATTTTTTTTATATATAAAAGCAGACTGTGCTTGCAATATTTAAAAATGATTGACACATAAGTTGAATTGATTTCTACACCAGGAAAAGTATAATGCTTGAAAAATATGATCAAGATTATATGAAATCCTTTAAAGACAGCACAAACGAATTTTTAATCGAGTTTCAATCTAGTCTCAAGCTGATCCTTGGTCATAAATTATTTTCTTTTTTGAGATTTTACACTCTCTTTTTTATATTCTTTGAAACTATTTGTTAAAACATAATTAATGATCCTGAGGTCAGCTTAAAATACATTCCCTATTTCAAATGTATTTCATATTTTACAGAATCCCTCCATATATAGTAATTTATAATTTTTATAAGATAGTCATTTTTTAGATTTATATTAAAATGTATTAATTGTCAAAACAATTTATCTTTTAATGGGGAAAGATTTTTCAGTGGTTTCTAATCTGTGATCCAAAAAAAAGTTATTACCGGGAACTAGTCTTGCAATCAAAAGTTTTGATTGCAATTATTGTAAATGATTTATAATATATAAAATATTTTCTTATAATGATAAATTCTTTTATCCTTTCTTCATATTCTTTATTGATATTACAATTTTATTATAAAAGTATTCATAGAATGTTTGAAGAAATTTTTTTCTTCTCTTTTATAATAAATCTTTCAACTTATTTATTTAATATAAATATAAAATATAATCTATTGTAGATTGTAGAAATATAAACAGGTATTGCTCGACTTTAACTGGGTACCGTTACGTCTTCCTCTTAAGTCGCTTCTAACTTAAGTCAAAGACTTAATCAGTTTTATAATAACTTTTTCTGTTTTAAGGAGAGGACTACCTTAATCATTTCTAGCCATCCTAAAGCCTTCTACACACTACCTTCGATCTCTGTAAGGCATGAGATCTCTGAAACTAATGATAAACTACACATTCCCATTGCACTAACTAGAACGAATCCAGGATATCACGTCGATCAAAACCGGAACACTGTAAAATATCTTCATTCTGATCAGCGTGAGATACCAGATCGCATGCATTCTAGGAAGAAACTAGGTATAAAACTTTCATTATGAGACAATAATTCCTTATATATAATTATATATACCAAATAGCTCTTTTTTTTATTATGATAATTAATACTAATCTTTTTGACTTAATAAAAGTAAAAGAATTTAGTTATTTTATTCTTTCTCAGGTAAACATTCCTTTTCTATGAGAATCGGGGAGTAATGTGAAGGTGTTAAGTGATAAATAAACTATTCTTTGAGAAAATAGTTTATTTATCACTTGACTTGATAAATAAACTATTCTTTGACGCCTACACAATAGTCCCTATCCTCCTGAAATATTCGGACTTCATCATGGAGTGATACATTTTACATATTCCTTTTCTTAGAATTGAAAACTTATATATACATCTGTGCAATATCCATTGTTAGAAAACAAAATGTAATTTGAGAGGTTGATGTAGATCATATCATCCCAAATGAAAAGACTAATGCAATGTCCTGAAATCTTTTTAATGTGGGGGACCGTTCCAGGATAGGATTAGGGGTTGTATTAAATCCGATTTAAGTCGAGGTCTACCTGTCTTAATTAATCTTTTAAAGAAATTGCAAATAAGAGGCCTTAAATATTTTAAGATTGGGAACCACTTGCCTTTAAACTCATTTTCATTTTTATCAATTAATAGATATTTTTAATCGATATTTAAATTAAATTATTATATAAAATAATGAATTGATATTATTTAAATTCTAAAATATATATATATATATGATTATATTATCTGAAAAATATTATTTATTATTTACCCCAGGTAAAAGATATATTATAATTCATAGTATTACCATTTAACTTGTTTAAATGGTTAATGAATCAAAGAAAACTTTGTGCACTCCTTTTTTATCTTTCATCTTGGTTGTGTTTAATTAAATTCTTTGTGCTGTCCTTGTTTAGTATATTTATTGTATATACAAATTTGTACTGTAGTATATAACAAACATATTAAATAATAATGTAAATAATTAATTATATTTACATAAACGATTTCATGTATGTACATTCCCCCGAAATAACAAAATCAACAACAATGTAATAGAAGGGAATAAGGTAATGATAATTATATTATAATTTTAATATGAATAAATTAAGCTTTCAATGGAATTCTGAATTGCTTATCCTTAATTGAGTTTTCCTTGAAAATTCAACCATTTTTTATAAAATAAAATTATAACCCAAAAATACTTGGGCCTTTGCACACAATTACAATAGCTACTAAGATTTCAGGCTCAAATATATTTAATAGAAGTTGAGAATGATATTTCCATGTTAGAATGGGAACAGGTTTAACAAGTGTCCAGGATGCATAATTGTTTTTATACATATATTCATGAGATGTTTAAACATTTTGTCAAGGTGAGAAAAACTTTGAAAATTTTGCTTATTTAATTTTTATGAATATAATAAAAAAACAAGTATATATTTGACTTTTTTCTTTGAGCCTGAGGTTAGTTGAATGCATTGGTTCTAAAAATCTGTTGGTTTTTTTCTTATTAGACTTTTATTATATATATATTTGTATATATGGCATAACCCACTCCCCTTTTCAACTGAAAAAATTACATAAAAGAAAAAATAAGAATTAACGAAACATTTTTTAATGATAAGTTTTAATACAACCAATTTTATATTACTCTCCCTCTTTAACAAAGATAAATTCCATCACTTAACTAACATACATAATGTATTTAATGCTAGATAAACAAATTTCAAGAAAGTGAAAATTTTTTTTGATGTTTTTTCATTTCCAAATTATATGTTAAAATTACCATATATAATATTATTCCAAATTTATATTTAATTAACTTGTTCTGAAGGCCTTTAATTCTTATTTCTAAGCAGGACTAGTTTCACTCTTACTTCTTTAATATGTTTTCTGGATTAATTAAATATTATTCTCAAAAAGTCCTAAGCGTTATGTGTGGAGCAAAAAAAGATCAGATAAAATTTCGAGAGGAATTCTGAGAAGAGGGGTCCGTTATAAGCCCTCCAAAACTAAGCTAATTAATACAGTCTCTTCAATAGTTTCTGAAAAAGTCTATTATCTTCACATAGAGATGCCACTGAAAGAACACGCTAGGAAGTCACGAAGGAACTACTAAGAGCCCTTAGATCCTCATCCGCTTTAAAAAAAAAAAGGTAAGACTAAACAATAAAACAGCTAATAACTGTCGTAGAAGGGGGAACTAAGGCCCCTACTCCCCAAAGCAAAAATATAGTTTTATATATATATATAATTTCAATAAAAACAAAAAAGATCTCAAAAATAAAAAGTTATATCTAATAGAACCACTTGTAAATGAAAACTAATTCTAAAGACTATGTACGAAAAATGTTTAGTTCCTCTTCTCTCTCTCTCTCTCTCTCCCCTCACCCCTATACCTACCTACCCGCCTAACAAGAGACCTGGCTAATAAAAAAATTAATTGAGCAACAAGAGGGGACATTGAACCTAGTTTTTCTTTGAAATTTCCTTAAAGGAATAAAAAAAATTTAATAACAATAAATATTAATAGAAAAAATCATTAATTTATTTACTAAGGAACGCAAAAGACTATTTCTATTTTTAGTGTTTTAAGTTAAATAAATTAAATTGTTAGTAGTTTTAAATTAAATTAAAATTAAATATTTTTAAAAGGCCATTTTGTTCCCTTTCTTAAAAAGAAAAAACCTTAAAAATATCTATTGTTGCTGGAAAAATATTTTTTGAAAATTGCTTATTTTTGACTTAAAAAAAAGTTAAAAATGGAAAAGATTACTAAAATGATTTTTTATTTTTACTAAGACTATCCGTCATATAAAAAAAAATTTATTTTTAATTTTAAACAATAATCAAGTTGGCAACAATGTATTCATTTGTTGAAATTCAAACCTAGTTCAAGTCGAGTGGCGCTGATGTCTCTCACTTCAAGTGAGTCATCTTGTTTTGATTCTTCGTGTTGGCAGTGCAGTGCATGTTAAAATGGCAAAAACATTTGGTGTGTAAGTCATTTTCATCTAAAGCTACTTCTCCTAACAAAAAAAATTCACCGAATTAATTCGTTGTGATGTCAACGAATTCTCGAGGAGCTCTAAGAGCAATGAAAACATTCAAGAATGGGATCGCAAACGCTTGAAATATTACGACAGGGTGTTTGGGCTTCCTTGACAGGAGGGTGGTTTTACGATCCACACCAAGATATCTTTTGTAACACATTTCATCTTTATATATGGCTTTTTTTATTATGTTTCCCATTCACTATTTATCTGGTAAGTAATATAAATCACTTTAAAAAAATTTTGATTTCTTAAATGAACTTTGAACCTAAAAGAGGTCAAATCTAAAATATTGATTCTTTTGTTTCAATAACTAAAATAAAATATTATTTGATTAATTTTTATCAAATTCTTATAGTATTTTCCACCAACGTTATTTATTTGGAGTCTTTATTGTGGAACAATAGCCCTTGTATTTGCAACCATCAAAGCAGCAAATTTGGGTTTACATCATATGTACGATACATCAGAATGTATTCAAGAACCTCCAGATGATGACAAACCAGAAAACGAAAGGAGAGTGTTGCAAATTCAAGGGACAAAATCAAGAAGGTGAGTTTATTGTAGTCATAGTTATAACAACAAAGAAACACGTTTTTATTAAAGTACATTCAATTAAATTTACTATTATATTTGTTTGAGGCAAATCTTATAAAATAAAAAACACTTAAAATTCCAAAATTCCCATTTGTGAGGTTAATTCTTTTTCTATAATTAAAAAGGTAATGGCGGAGTAGAAATTTCATTGAAAGAGGAAGTAACAACAAAAGGATAAATAGAAACAATAAAATATGTATAAAATCACACTCTTTCTCAAGACAAAAGAGGAATGTAAATTTTTTTTGTTACTAAAAAAAACTAAAGCCTGCAAACATACATTATTACACAACAATAATTTATTTAATTCATCTTTCTCCCTTTCTCTCTCTCTCTCTCTCTCTCTATATATATATATATATATATATTATTCATGAACACCTGAAAATGAGTAATGAAGTTTAACCCAAAACGTGTTAGAACTTAATCTTCGAAATGTCAAAACTGGTTTAGATCTATCTTCTTTTTATTATAGTTTTCTGCAAAAACTATGTATTATCTTTCTTCAACAAATTAATTTTCGAATAAACAATCTGAAACTAAATTGATATAATTTTTAAAAACTAAAAAGCCATCACATATTTACAGATAGAGAGAAGATTATTCTGTCCATATATAATATTTTATATATATTATTCTCATCTCATCCTTTCTGTATTTTCACAATTTTAGAATCTCAATTTTAAAATAAAATTTAGGAAAATCAGAATGAATTTATATTAATAATTATCAATGTTTTTACTTTCTCCTACATATATGAAATATATAGTAAGAAAGTCTTGCGATCGTGTTGATATTTCAACGGAAATACACTTTTTTAGTCTAAAAAAATAGGTCTCGCAAAATGGTCTGCGTGCTGGGTGTGAACAAGATTTCTCAAAAATGAAAAAACTTTTCAGGCTGAAATTTTATATTTAAGTTAAGTACCTTCCTGGCTTGCATTTCGAATCTTTTGAATAAAATTGGCCAAAGAGTACTAGTATTTTAGTATTTTACTGATCTAGTTTTTTAGTTTTTTCAATTTTTTCACAATTCACTCTAACTATTTTGATTAAAATTCATAAATGAATTATTTATTAGATGATCTTTGAAATACATAAACCCTTATCGCCCCCAAAATTGTTTGGGCTCCACCACTACTAATGTACTCTTTTTAGTTTTTTCGATTTTCTCTTAAACGACTCTAACAACTGTCTGTACATATAATAAATATAATGATTTTTAAGATGTATCAATCATTTTCTACCTCAAAATAGTGGGGTCCTCAATTTTGAAGTATTCCATAGAAAAGATAGAACAAGTTGCCATAGTAACAATATATAAATATTTTTAATTCCTATGTTTAATAATAAACGGAATTTAGTTGATTAATTCTGTGTCCCTTAGTGCAGAGATAAAGGTCTTGCTTCAAATACCAAAAGTTAGTGGTTCGCTTCCCGTCCTGAGCGACAAAAATTTATTTATATTATATTGGCTTCCAATTGGTATAAATAAATAAGAACACAGGTCTAAATGGCAACAGATAAATAAATAAATAAATAAATAAATTTATTTAAGACCTGCTTAGAGGCACAAGTCCTCGGTGGCTAGGTCCAATCA
>JAAAKE020095910.1:0-40812 GCA_010014785.2 Anisolabis maritima | reverse complement strand
AATGTAAGGTATGGCTAGGGAGCCAATCCTCAATAAAAAAAAAAAAAAAAAAAAAAAAAGAATTATTTTTAAAACAAGATAGAGAATATTTGGTTAAGATCTCCAGATGAAAGTTGTCAGGATTCACATTTTTAAAAAATCTTTCTCGGCATCTGAAACCGTCCTTATTTATTTAAATTAATTGGTAGCTAAATATAATTTAAAATAAATTTTTGTCGCTCAGGATGGGAAGCCTGAACTTTGGAACATGAAGGGAAACTTCTACATCTGAATTCTAACTACTGAATCAAGGGACAGAACTACATTATATGATACAATATATGATGCAATGTATAATTATAAATTATATTAATACATATATATTTCAAATTATAAAATTTATTAATTACAATTAGTTTATTTATTATTAATATTCTTTATATATGTGTATTAAATTTTATTCTACTCATAACATAATAGTTTAAGTTCAGTGATTCTAACCCCCTTCCCCCTCCAAACTATTTACTAAATTAAAAGAAATAGTTTCTCATACTTTTAGAAAACCCTCAAAATTTATGAAAAAATAAGTCATCACTAACAACCCTCCATTAAAAAAAATATCAATAATTTAGATTTAATTTCTTCATTAAATGCTCATTTCATACCTGTAAAAAATGAATGAATTTTTATTTAGGTAAAAAAAAATTTCAACTTGGAATTGTTGAACGAGTCCTAATCCCGCCTTAAAATTTAAGATCTTACATTTTTTTTTTATAAATGTAGGAAGGACCCTAAATTTTTCGCCCCACTCTCTGCGTGAATGAATTGTTCCCATCGCATCCCCCACTACGCTGGACCATTCAGGGATCGTGACTTCATTTCATATCATGTCTAGAAAAATTATGCCTATTGATTAGACAAAAAATACTATTTAATGGAAATAATAACGGTTATTCTAACTTCTTAATGACTAATTCGTTTCCGATCTCAAATAACAACAAAAAAGAACTAAATTATATATATTTTAATCATTTTAAAACTATTCTAAAAATATTACTAACTTCCTATCAGTATTAAAGGATGTCAAATTTCTTTTTTGTAAAAATTTTGCTATAACAAAGTAGAAGTTCAGTAAAAATTTAAAAATTAGATATAATTGGTCTTTATAACATATTTTTGAACTTATATAGTGATTTAGCATTATTATTTTAAAAATCTATTTAGACTAATAATTTTTTTACCATCTGATAAAAGATAATCTCACTATCTAAAATTTCCACCCAATCTTAGAGTTCTATTTTCAAACAATTCCTATCCTCTTGATCAATTCGTGATCAATAAATTTTTTCCTCTCATCTTCTCAATAATTGCTTTCCCAATGCTAATGTTCGCAATGGAATTTCAATAAAAATAACTTATGTAGTTTAAAATGCGGACCGTGTGTGGGATTCGAACCCCTGACCTGTCCTTGGCCGTTGTTCCTGTTGAATGCGAATCTCTTCTTAATCAACACAACACACATACAAAATTCTTTTCTATAAAATATCTAAGAAATCATAAGCCACCGAGAACATGAAAAAAAAGGACTTTGCGAAGAAAAAAACTTTTTCTAACGAAGATTCTTGTTTCCAGATCTGGTTTTTCGAGTAATTTGAGTGCTTTATGCAGATGTATTTGTGTGTGTGTGTAGATATATACCCACCTGTGGCAAACACGGATCTAAATAAGATATTAAGATATTAATCATCCTCCCCCACCCTTTTCGAATGCAAAACTGAACAGGAAAAAATATTTCTTCACCAACAACACTCACAGAATTCTAATAAACTTTTAATAAAAAAAAAAGACCCAACGCAAAATATCTATTTATGATGGCCTCTTAGACATCCACATGGATTAATAGTTTCAAAGTTTTATGTAATCCCTTAGATTGTGACATGATTGAAAATCCCCCGATTTAATATCTGGTGGTTTTTTAATGCTCATTTTATAAATAATCATTATATTAAAAAAAATTTATTTATTTAGTATATCAATAAAAAGGGTTGAAAGATAAAATTAAATTAAAAGATCAGCGAGGAGAGATTATGTGGATTTTTGATGGTAAACAATGAAAAAATTTAAAAGATTTCGGCTCGTTTCATAATGTTTAATGGCTTATTAAATGTCTTTTTAATTTATTGCTGTTAAAAGCCTGCGGATTATCAGATTTTTCAGGAAAGGTAAACGTATATAAAAAGTTAAAACCTACGAAGTGATGCCTATTAGAGCAATGAGCTAAGAATATTATAGATGATTAAAAGGCTAGATAAATACAGTAGGAAAAAAGAATGGTATTTTGTACACTGAAAAAACTATATTATTTAAAATGACGAAATAGAAAAATAGATAAATTAATTTTAGTTTATTATTTTGATAGGATTTTATAATTGACAATAAAAACGCTAACTATTTTAATTTTCTTCTGAAATGTAATTAAATATTTAAATATCATAATTTTCTTTATTTATATGACATTTCTTTAATATTTGAATTATGAGCCAAAGGCGATGTAACTGTTAAAGAGATAGGGGGTTGGAAAATCCTTTTAATAATAGAACTTCAGATCCGCTTTTTATTTTTCACATTTTATATAAAATGCTTTTCAAAATTATTCTTATTTTGTTGTCTTGGAAAAGGGAGGGTTTAACCCCAACATCTCCGCTAGAATTCGCGACCTAGAGACGTGACTTTTATTTCTTGATTCAAACGGCTAAGATTTTTTAATTCAATAAATATTATTTGATGAAACAAATCTCCAATCACTTCTTAATAGGATCATGTTTCGAATCTCGAAGAATTGTTCAAGAACAGACAAATAATGTTCGGACCTATGAATTCGCTAATACTAATACTAATACATGAATATATAACATTGATTCTAAATTTTGAAATTTTTTGTATCATCTAAGTAGTCTGTAATTTTGTGGCATTACTTTTCGGACATTTTATCTATATCTTTTTTAGCAATTTTATTTTCCCCTTCATCTAAATAGCAGGCGGCCTCAATAGTGAACTGACAATTTCTCCATTTTAGAAATTAAAATATAAGAAAATACATATAATATCTAGCTATTTTAACAAACGATACTCTATTATAATCAGTCATTTACAATATCCAGTAAATACTTTTAAAATATATATTTTTATATTATGTTATATTTTAGTAATAACTTTTAGTATTCATTACATTCTAATTTGAGATTAAAATTTAAAATTATCTTTGAAATGTATTAACTAACCCCTTAACCAACTCCTCAAAATTGTTTGGGACCCATTCATTTTAGTCTTGATTGTTTTTGAGTTTTTTCGATTTTTTTAAAATCGGCTCTAACGATTTTAATTAAAATTAATATGACAATTACTTTTATATGAAATAATAAAATTCAAGGAGTTATTTAAATTAAATTTAATTAAAACCTTTTCTTAAAAATTATTGCCGTAGCAACATAATTTAATAAACTAATCCTTTCTAAGAGTGAAAAAAAATGGATATAAAAAATAAACTCCAAATAAGATGTGATAATTCTTATTTACCAGCTTAGTTCTTAAATTAACTTTTGCCATTTATTTTTAGTGATATATTTTAAAATATATTAGGATTATGTCTTTTTTAAAAGAAAGAAAAAAAAAACATTTTTTACAAAGCCCTAAACAAAGTTCAAACATTACACATAAAAATATAATTAATTAGAGATTTAAAGGAAAGAAAAAAAAAAATATTTTTTTTTTGATTTTAATTAAAGTCATCTAGAAGAAGATTCTTTTGTAAAATTGAAAACTTTCGGATGTAAGCGATCCATCGTTGTCGTGTAAAACTATAAATCCGTAGAAGAGAAAAGATTAAGACTCTGTCTGTGTGTCCATCACGTCTCGCATTAAGCCTCAATTAATAACATTCCCAACACACAAACACATAAACTAGTATTTATTATTTTTACCTTGAGTAGATTGAAATCAAAGGGGCTTTCGTATTTTATAAATAAGTGTTTAAGAAAAAAAAATACCAGATGAGACAAAGGGAGGTATGCTTTTGGTGTTGATGAATTATTTCGAAGGTTTCGATCGAGGTTATCGTTGTTTCTTAAGAGACCGTCACTTGGGACCAATTTATGAATCGATTGTCATTCGTCGATAGCTCTCCTTATCTCGTAAAAACCTATTATTATTACTTGTCGATGAAATACCAATCGAATGAATCTTCTTATTGACATTTAAAATCATAATCAAATGGAGTGAATAATTTCAAAAACTTAAGGACAGAGTAATATATTTTCTCTTCTAGTGAAGGAGAAAGATAAATTTCAGTTCAAATATGGGATTAAGATTTGAGAATTTTTTTAAACATACTAATAAAAAAAAATATATATATAAAAATATTTAATTTAGGAATTATTCCTAGCAAAGCTTGACTTTAAATAATTTTTTCAAGCTTAATAAAACTTAATTTTTCCTTCAGATAGTGGGAAAATATAAGAAAATTTTTATACTAGCTTTCTTTCCAATTAGTTAAAGACTTTTTGCCAGAAATTTTTAACCCATACTGAAGAATATGTCAGTATAATAGAGTAGATGAAATCAAAAGTCTCTTCTTATATTCTGATAATAAACGTGTTACCCTTTTTGTTTTCATATATTTTTACTCTCTCTTTTTTTTTTTTAAGTCTTTTTCGGCATCGGAGGCCATTTAGACTCCGTCCTTATTCATTTATATTAATTGGTAGTCAATATAATATAAATAAAATTTTGTAGCTCAGGACGGGAAGCGAACCACTGACCTTTGGTACTTGAAGCCAGACCTCTAACTCTCCGCCAAGGGACAGGGCTTTACTCTCTCTTAATTTCTTTAATTTTCTTCAAGTCCGTCTCCAATTTAATTTATAAGTATTCTTTAGAGTTCTTTAAAATTCAAAATTTTTAGGCATTATTTATATTTTGATGGAAAAAGCAAGTAACTCTCGGCTAAATACCACTTCATCAATAAAATAACATTTAAGGAAGAAGTCTTCCTCTAGCGCGACCCCACAAAACATTATAATTCCGTCAAAATAAGTTTTTACAAGCGGCTGCTTTAAGTTTGGGTCAAAACTTTTTTAACTGAAATTTTCTCAGATAAACAAATTTCCTGGAAAAATGGATAATTACTTTTATAAAATTTTTTTCTATCACATAGTTAAATTATACAATACATTTAAAAAAAAAAATGAAATAACCTATACGTTGTATTGAAATAAATTAAATTTTCAAGATTGAGATATGAATATTGCTTTTTTATATTGAATATAAAATTTTTCTATATTAATAATCAAATCTAATAGATATTTTTTCTGATTTTTTTGATTTTTACCCAATTAAACTTATATAATAAATAAATATTTTTAAAATTAATATTACTCGTACAAATTATTAAATGTTCACCGCCCCAAAAAAATTATTAATTTTCCTATAATTACTTAGAAGATTTTTTTTAAAATTTCATTTTCATTTATTAAAAAACTTTAACATCATTAAAAAGATTTATTAATCTAGTAAATTTTCTTTCACTTTCATTTTTTCTTTCTCATATTAGAAACAATATTTTTTTCTTCATTCCACGTATAAAAATTGTTGAACACATTCCTTGGGCAGAGATCAGTATGTGCGAGTGTTTTGATCACAGATAGCCTCGTAATGGATCACCTGTGCGACAATTAAATTCCTTTTTTTTTTTCCTATGCTTACCATATCGCTTTATCATATATAAAAAGAGATTCGATGGTGGGGGGAGGATTATTTCCTCAGAGGAGTAATTAATAGCACGAAGGAATTTGCGTTATCTCGTTATTTGTCGACTTGCAGGTGGATTCTTAGGTGTCTATTTTGTTTTTTGTAGGTGGGTGGGATCACGTTTCGATCCTTTCAAAAAATTAAAATTAATTCCACACTTTTTAATATTATTTTTCATGTATAGTCATATCTTATAACTTCTGAAAAAAAAATAATAATCTTAACAAATCATTTACTAATACTCATTTATAAATAAATATGAGCCAATTTTTTCACCATAAAATGCAAAACGATGATACAATGTTTATTTTGACTTTTACTTAACACATTTAAAAATATTAGTGTAATAGTGTAAAATATTTGAATTTTATGCTAATATTTGTTTTTAAACATGTATCTTCTTCAGAAAAGTGGAATTTAATTTTTTTTTCTTAAAACAAATTTTTTTATCATTATTATAATTATTCTTGAACATAGTGTCTGTTTAAAATAAAACTCAGGAGCTCACATCTGGTGATCGCGAGTTACCCAAACTAATACTTGAATTTCTTTTACTCTCTCCATGTTAGTCTCCCCCCTCCCACACCCCTTCTTCACTTATCAAACCTCTGACAAACTTTTGTCACTTCAATCGGACGCAGCTAATTTTAGGGGGGGGGGGGTGATCTGCGATCACGGAATAAAACCAAGATAAAATAAAAAAAATAGTGTCTTGTAAAAACCAGGAGTTGAATAAAAGAAGCGCGCATCAACCTCCCCTCCCCTCCCCCATTAAAAAAGACATAATAGATAATCCTTAACCAAGAGGAGACTTAATAGAACAAGTATTCAAATATTTATAGACAAATGAAATAAAGTCTTATAAATAAATACTTCCTCTGTAAAAAAAAATTAAAATTTATACAAGAATAAAATTTGGTCCAGGATAGGAAAAAAAAAACAAATTCTAAAAACTTTTTCACTCTTACTATCTTCCGTCATTCCTAAATTCTTTCTAAATAAAGAGGTTATAATTTTACATTTTTATATATAGTTTTCAACATCAGAAGACAAAATGCTATTTTTAACCATTTATATCAGTGGTAAGTTTATATTTTCACTTGGTTTGTTTTTTTCTTAATCAATTTCGAATGACCACATTTTCATTATAATATCGAGATAAATTTGAACTAAGACTCTCAGTCGCGAAGGAAAAGGAGCGAGAGGGGGAGGGGGGGGGGCTCAGAGGGTTTAAGCCTCTTCCAATGTTCTTCAAAAAAATTTTATAATTTAAAAATTTCATAATGGGGATAAAAATAAAAGTATATAATGTCTTTATTTTTTTAAACTTAAAAATATTTTTATTACTACCTGTATCTTCGTTATTTTTAGCACTGCTGAGAAAGGCTTCCAGTTGTTGCCGAAACGGCAATAGTAAAAAGGTGCTTTAATTAAAAAATATGAGAAATATTGGATTCTTTTATTTTTCTTCTAATAAAAATATATTTTTACAAAATCTTAATATATATTATTGATATTAAAAATTTTATTTTTTATTTTCATTATTTCATTTTTATAGACGCTTTGCTTTAAGTAAGGCTTACAACTATCTCTCATTTATAATAATATTATAATTAAAAAATTAATTTTTACTATTTAATAATCAGTCCACTTATTTTTTCAACACTCTGTAGACACGAAACATCACCATTGGCCCACATTTCGAATTTGCTTGGCAATTTGAAGACTTTCAACCTGAAATCGACCAATAAGAGAGCGAGTTCCGTTTCACTATTGAAATCTCCACCCGCGCATTTACATCTCCTCAATCTGAATTCAATAGATAGAGCTCTTTGACTTTTATTTCTTCTTTTTTAAATCAGGTAAAGACAATATTTTGAAAACTTGTTTGAAGTATGAAAGGAGGTTTGTTTTTTCACTAAAAAAATTAGGTGATTTTTGATATTTAAAGGGACTTGTCGTTATCTATATCACGATCACGAACTCAACGCTAAGTCAAATAAATTTAACTAATGGTTCAAAAGAAAATCCCACAGCTAGATGAATGAATAAATATTATTTTAAAAATGAAGTAATCGTTTTATGTTATTGTAGGAGATTGCCTGTTTATCTTGGAGACGTGCCTTCGGCCGCTTCGCCCTTTGATTCCTCTCTTCTGGACATTTATGACCAGTACGACCATCATGGTTATCCACCACCGGTCATCCTCAACAGAGAAAAAAAAAAATAAAAACCCATTCCCATCAGGAGGGACAATTATCAAGCGATAATGATAGCTTTTCAGGATGACGATTATGATATTTTTAATTTTTCGGTTCTTTTATTGTTCAAGAACAATTGAGAACAATACTTGAATATTATCTTGCTTTGAAAATAAATCAAATGTTATAAGCGACTTCAAAATCCATTTAAAAAATACCATTGTATCATTCATACTAACATAATTTGAAAATATCTAAAAAATATATTAACTGAAAAGAGAAAAACAAAAGAATGATTCCTTTTAAAAAATACTCGCCTTTTTAGGTAAAACAACAAAAAATATGTCCAAATACACTCTCGATAAGGATAATGTATTTCCTAAAATGAAGGAAATCAATTCAAAAAAGTAAAATTCTCTAAAGTCGTTTTAGTTAGATATAAATTTTTGAATTTTGAATTTATATTTTATTATAGCTTTAATATAAAAAGAGATTAAAATATCCCATTACTTTTGCCACCTAAATCAAAATTACTAGTATGCACCAACGAAGAGGTTTAAATAAAAAGAAAAAAACGACTAGGAAAAAAAATAGTGATGAAACCAATGAAAAGAAAAGATAAATGAATGAAAAAATAATATTGCAACCTTACCTTAAACTATGTCAAATGTGTCCATTTTTTAATTATATTAGTCATTATTTGGAGCGAATCACTATAAATACATTTATACTACAATACTTTGGGCTGGAAGAGAATTCGATGATTTAAAGGCAAGCAAGATACAACTTTTAAACAAAAGAGAAATAGATGATTGGTGGTTTCAAAGTTCAGGAAAGTCGCTATATAGTACTTTACTTATTTAATATGTATATATGCACTGACGGATCGTCCTTTAAATCGAAAATTAAAAAAAAAATTGTCAATTGCTACTTTCTATCTAGACTCGAATCCGCCATGGTATATTCATATTCATTATTTCATTTCTTAATTTGAACCTATCTACGGGTTCCAGTTTGTTTACTGGAGGTGCACGGAAACATACTTCAATCCAACCGATCTCTGTTCGTAGGCATCCCGTGAAATTACTTGATTTCTTATCACTAACTCCTCATCCTGCATTCATTTCTAGCTAACTCCTCCTATTTCTAATTCCACCTATTTATTCCAACCTATTGTATACTAGGGAGGAGGACCTACTTTGAGGAGGGTCTGTCTCAGTACCTGGGTGTAGCCTACTCCTTGCAAAAAGTCCTTCTTTAAGTCCCTTCAATAGGACGGGGTATTACAGCAACTCCCTCCCCTATTGTGGAGGAATCTACTCTTCAATCCAGAATATAGTTCTTGCGGATTTGTTTATATTAAATATATATTCTTTTAATGAAAAAACACTCATGCCCGAAATGCGAACACCGATCTCCTTTAAAGAACGCGAGTTCCTATCGACTCCTGCACGGAGCCCTCGCTATTCATTATTTGAAGTAGGTAAATTAATTGAAATAAATTTTTATTGATTTGGGCTGAAACCGAATTACCAGTAATAGGTAGAGTTGTTGTTTTAGAGCTTCCCTTCCCTTCCTGAATTTATTTAAATTATGTTGGCTATTAATGAATTTAATTAAATATGGACGAAGTCTAAAGGGATTTTAAAAATAGTAGAGCGTTGACAATCGATTTTTTGGTCATTCATTCTCATCATTTTAATTAGATCGTATTTATCATTTTTTTAAATGTTATCACTTTTATTAGCAATTTGCTCAGGTTGAACATTCAAGTTTATTTCCTCATAAATTAATTATTAAATACAAAACTTTGAAATTGGACAAAAAGAGAATAGAGCATCTCAGTAACCTTGGATTGTCTGCGTCTGAATTTTGCCATCGGCCTTGATCCGTCCTCGTGGCGACAATCCGAACAAAGACAAGTCCATTTGCTAAAAATCCCCCACTATCTTTCTCTCTTTCTTCACTTAATCTCTTTGTTCAGAAAAAAATCATAAACTTAAAAAAAATAATAAATAAATTATCCACTCAATAAATAGGAAGGAAATAAAATACAATACATTAATTTATTCTGTGCCTGAAATTCATTTATTCCACTAAATTTATTATTAATTTATAGAGTTATAATTTTATAATCATATTTTTATGGAAATATAATATATTTCAAGTCAAATAAACATGTTTTTGGTTATTTTTGAAAAAAAAAATCTTTTGTGTATCTATTTTTCGCACGATAATTCTAAAAGCCAAAGTCAGTCTCGACACTAAAATTCATATTTAATTATGTTACTAATTAAGTAGAGAGGAGTTAATTACTTTTGGGAGGAAATTGACTCCCTCTAAATTGGCCTTTATAATTCCTTTTTTTCCAAAAAAAAATATTCTTAAATATAAGATTTAAAGATAATAAATTGGACAATCTTTGCCTAAAAATTTTTCACTCTTAAATTAAAATTAATTAGATTTTAATTAAATTAATTATACTTCTCACTTTATTGTCTATAACTATTTAAAAATTTTTTTTAGTTTTGTTAAATAATTTGTATTCCTTTGGAGCCGTCTTCTTTAAGGGATGTCACAATATGATAAGAAATTGGATCGAATTTTTAGACGATTACAATACTTTACTTATACTCTGTATATGAGAAAATCTTTGGATAGAGGGAGGGGCAACATTTCAAGGGACGCTATCTCCGATCTATTTGATTCAAATTGATGAATTTTTCTTCCCAAAACGTCTAATTACCATACCCACTGGTTTCTTTGGCAAGTATAATTGCTTGAGCTTGAACGTAACATGACACGGGTGCTCAAATTTTTATGTAGTAGCTACGCCATGAAAAATAAATTTAACTCTTGTTCTAAAAATTCAATGATTTAGGAAAAGTAATAATATTTTTACATAAATTCTTTTTCCAAATTGGTTTTAATAAATGTCGATTGATATTTCTTTTCTTTTTTTATGAACTAAGGTAAATATCCTCTGAAGGTCATAATAAATCTCTTTCACCTGAAAATATTTTCAAGATATTCTAAATAAAGAAAAAAAAAATTTAATTTGAAAATAAAAACTGAAATAAAAAATAAATAGAATTATTAAATATATTTGAAACAATCCAATCGTAAAATTGTTCCTTCAGTGCTGCTTCTTGCGTTTAATAATGGAGATTTTGAAAAACAACAAAAAAACAAAAAGAATTAAAAAAAAAAGAAAAAAAAAACAAGTGCTTGTTGTCTATGCAAAACCCATTGAAGCATTCGCTCTCTCACGACTTAAAGATGTTGAGTTGCACGGAATCAGAAGCGGCTGCTTCAACTTCAACTTCAAATGCAACTTGAAGCACGCGATCTGATCTAAGAGACATAAACGGGAGATAGGATTCCTTATTCTTCGAAAAGATTCATTTAATTTAGGATAACGGCTTAAAACAAACAATAGAAAAAAAAACATTTGGTATTTTATAGTTCAAGATAAATCTAACGAAAAACTCTTTAAATGTAAATTAAAAATATAAAAGAATTATTTAATAATTTATCGAATATTTTAGAAAAATAAAGATTAAATATAACGATCATTTTTCTGAACAGTAGATATAGTTATAATTTCTTCAAATGATTATTCGCCCTTTTTTCCCTTAATCCATAATTGCTTTAACTTTTGAATTTTGTTTTAGTATAATTATAAAAATAACCTTTAATTTTGAGAAATTAGAAAAAAAAAATTTTAATAATATATTTCATTTTATGTGTTTTTTCTTCTTTTTTTTTAATTGGATTTTTCAGAAAGACTGATTTAAAAAAAAATCCTTGAAGTCGATG
The DNA here is from genome assembly GCA_010014785.2 of Anisolabis maritima. NCBI lineage: Eukaryota > Metazoa > Arthropoda > Insecta > Dermaptera > Anisolabididae > Anisolabis > Anisolabis maritima. The sequence continues at coordinate 29,008 of JAAAKE020095910.1, read as the reverse complement.
GCGTAACCAAGAGAAGCGTCTCTAAGATGCCCTGGTGCTTCAAGCAGACGCTGGAAATTTTTTCAATGTTCAATTCACGGGAAAAAATGGCAAGGGACGGGAAGGGTATCATTTAAAAAATTCTTATCAAAAATATACGAAAAAATTTTGGGAAGGAAAAATTGGAGAGTACAGACCAAAAAATTGTTTTTAAAGTCTTTTCGGCTTCTTGCGCCATATAGATTTTAAACAATACCCATATATAAATTTATTACAATACAAATTATCCGGACTTATTTATTTATATCACCCAAAAAAAATTTGATTGAGGAACAAATTAAACAAATAAATAAATGACATCCAATATATATGAATGAATGAAATACAATATTAATAATTTTAAAAAATTTTCAGCGTCAATTTTATTATTCTTTCCTCAAAAACTTCAACGGAACGGTCATTGTTTTTTTATTCGTTCATTAAATCTTAATTCCTCATATTCTTTTATTATAAATTATTAATCAAATAATTTATTTCAAACATTAAAATTTTAATGTATAATTAGAGGAAGAGTAGTGGGATAGGGGAAAATATTAAGTATGGTTCGGGAAAAAAAATTGATTGTTAAAAAAAAAATCAAAAGAAAAATCTGAATGGAGGAAAATTTTTTGATGGATATCATAAACCATAAAAAGAATACGTAAAAAAGGTTGGGGATTATTGTGATACACTAATAAATAATAAATAAATAAATGAGCGAATATAGAGAAAAAAATTTGAGAGATTAAAAAGCAATCTGGGCTCTGATTATTTTTATAAGATAATTTAGAAATGAAAAATATTTTAATCCCGTATTTTAATAAAAGGTAAAAAAACCCTTTAATCAAAGTACTTTCTTCATAAGTAATAATTTATTAATAAATCTCTTTATTAGATTATCAAATAATTGATCTGGATTGTCTTGGAGATTAAATGTCGCCTGTCAGCAGTAGGATATTTCCTTATCTTTCTAGGTGGTCACCTAATCAGTGAATGGAAGGCGCACTTGGAGAAATGCTCCAGAAACGAGTGTGAAATTAATTTTATTGCTTTATTTACACTTAATATAAATATGTGGTTTTTGTAAATAATTGATAAATGACTTCAAACTTCCCGGGCGTAAAATTCACCCCTACCATATTTATATTTCAATTTTAATAAAATTTAAAATTTCGCTTCTCCTTGGTATAAATAATTTAAAAATGTCTTAAATTCCAATATGATTTTAACAAAAATCCAAATATAAATTCATCAAGTTCTCATTTACCAATTAACATAATAAAAATAATATATAATATAGCCTAATTCTTTTTATTCTAAAGTTTGTTGTTTAGAATGGAAATAGATACCTTTTGTTTTCAGACCAATAGTGAATGATAACTTATAAAGGAGGAAGTATTAAATTTCAGATTTGAGGTTTTTAAATATGATATACTTTTTAGAAAAATGTAAATGAGTACAAATAAATATTATTTTAAGAATTAAGAAATATATCGCCGGTGTGATATTCGCAGAGAGCAATTTCGGAGAGGAAAGAGCCAAGTGCTCCTTAAAAATTGAGAATTGGTAACTCCCCCTGGAACTGTGACGTTTTAATTTTTAAATTAAAAACTTTTTTCCTTATAATTTGAAAAATAAGTAAGGACAGAAATCAGTTCAACTTTTTGATTTGATCAGGAGTAGCGATACTTCTCTTTTTTTTAAAAATTTGATCCCCAGAAATTGTCATCCCTAGAAACACTTATCCTTCTTATCCTTTGATGAACTTTTAAAGTTTAAATACACATCCTTTATTACAAATAACCATTTAACATAAACCGGAAACACAAATGATATTTTCATTCTTATAAATGATAACAAGAAAAACTTACGCCTTAAATATTTTTATCATTCTGAAAAAAAGTAAATGATCATTTTTTATTGATTTAATTTTTAAAGGGAATAAATGCCAGAATTTAAATATCTAATCAATGTGAAAATAAAAATTATGAAATATTTACTTGAGCTCTCTCAGTGGCTTTGTTAGATTTTAAGTTGCTAGAGGCATTCTCACTTGCCGCCCCTCCCTTATGAAAATCAATACAATATATTAGTTTATTTATAAAATGAAAAAGGTATATTTTATATTGTTTTTTTTTTTCATACTCTTTTAGGTTAATTTATCGAACTCAAAAATTGCCATACGCTTATTTATAAATAAGAGTTTTAAGAGAAATTAAACTCATCAGAAGAAAGTATTTTCCTGAAAGTCTCGATACATTACGTAGACTGTAAGATGTTTGAAAGGTAAAAGAAGGTCAAATGTTTTTTAAACCGAATACACCCAGTTAGATTAAATATTTTCCTTTCTTTATTTTAATCAGAATCTTCAAAATCGTGATGTCTCTTTTCTTTTCCAAATCACCTTATGATGTTCGTATTCTGCCATTCAGGCTAAGAAATCAAATTGGGATGCTTTTGAATAAGGGCGTCGGCTAATAGGCCTGAAAACAAAAGGATTTTTCAAGTTCGTCTCCTCTCATAAGAGGCGAAGGTTCTCCCTTTTTATTATACTTCGCTCTTTAATTCTCATCTAGTAGTTTTGTTTCGCAAGTCGGCAAGTTTACCTGGTGGGCGGCTTCGCGAGGACGCGAACAGAACAAGTGTTGGCGGATCCGCGAGGAGTTCTTGCGAAACGCTCATTTTCATGGAACCAAATGCCTCGGATATACACATATAAAAGAAGAGAGAGAGAGAGAGAGAAGGAAATATTTCAGACATTCTCGAAAATTTATTCAATAGTGAGTGACCAAAATTTTTTAAAGATGCCATTCCATTAATTCTTTTCTTTTTTATGACTCCCTGTAACTTTGAACATTTACAGTATTAAATAACGAACTTCAATTATCCTAATTAACAACGTTAAAAAGAAAATACACTATATCATAATAATTAACAATTTGAAATTTTTTAAATATTTTATTCTGGAAATCTAGCTTGTTTCTAAAATCCAAATTCCTTAGCTAACTTTTCTAATATAGATATCAACCGTATTAAAAAATTATGTCTTCTGGGACTCTCTTGGACTAGACAATAAAGTAACGTATTTATTCGCATACAACCTCTCTTTATTTAATGATATGCTATCCAATTTAATTATATTCCATCCAATTACTTATTATTTACTTGTCAAAGAGAATGCTGAATTGAATATTAATATTTTTTGTATTATTAATTAATAAAATTAACCACGGTTAATTAAAAAAAAACATCTTTTATCTATAATAACAATTATCTAGAGATGAATTTTTTAATTTGGGCTGGTCATAAACTCTAATTTTATTTATTAAATTATTCATTATTTAATTCTTTATTTTTTTTAATTTTATTTAAATCAATTAGATATCAATAGATATAAATAAATATCCCTGGATAATTTGTATCGTAATAAGTATTGTATAATTTCGTTTAAAAGTCTATAGGGCCCAAAATAACGAAGAGACTAAAAAAAAATGTTATATTTTCTTAAATTTTCAAAATCAATCCTTCTAAATTTCGGCCTAGAATTGAAAGTAATTTTATGGTGAGCCAATAGATGGCTAAGATCGATAGTCTACTAACACTTTGCATAAAAGAGCTTTAAGCAAATAATAAAGAACCCGAGTTTAGGCGTGAGTGAGATTATGAATGAGTGAATTGTTGATCTACTATATCTAAAATCAGATATATGGATTTAATTTTAGGGTCGGGTTTCCCGTCCGGCACTTAGGCCCTTAGTTCCTGTGACCGGGGCTGAGATTATCTCTCACTTTTCCTACCCCAGGAGGAGGTTTTGGCCATGTTGAATAATTTTAGCGATAAGCGGGACTTGAACCCGAGTTGTTTATTCGTTTTAATCACTCTTCTCCTCAATTAAGATATATATTATCTTAACTAATTAGTTTTCAATGCATCATTCAAGAACAGTGAATGAGTACCAGCTAAAAAAAATTGAAATTTCCCTCATCTCCTAATCCATTTATAAAAAAAATTTCACAATTGATACCAATTAAATTCTAAAAAAAATATATAAAAATAATATTAGTAATTTCTTTTTTTTCTTATTATTCTAAATAGAAATTTTTGCATTTTTTGATTGTATTATATATTAAGATTTCTTTAATAATGAGATTAAATTTTACAATGATTCATTTTATTACTTATTTCTATTAACTTCGAAAATATAGAAATTCATTTCTCACTCTTATAGAATGGTGAGAATTTATTATTATTTTATTAAAACAATATAGTGAAATAGAAAAGCCGTTTTCTAATTGCATTGGCTATTGAGTTTGAAGTGGCTGCCCACCTCAAAATCCACGTTTTCTAGGTTATGATAACTCAATTTGAATATTACATAAAGTGAAATCCTCCCAGCCACCACAGATGCAATGGCGCAAGGCTCCATTCTGTTTTAGGAAAAACTGGAATCCGATTTCGACGAATAAGGCCGTGCAAAGAAGGATTCAGTATTCGACCTGACTGGAGTTACCAGTTATGAGTTACCCATCCGTCAACCTGGGAGAAATTCGAAATACCTCTTAAGGGCAGCCTATGTAATTTAGTTTTAGTAAGACTCTTCTTCAAATAATAATATACCAAAGCATTTGCCAGTAATTAACATTTCGCCATATTTAAAGGGACATCTCATCATAAAAGACTCAAGAATTTTTTTTCACTTTTAATTTAATTTAATAGTTTCTTTGTCCGAGGCAAAAGAGAATGAGGATAAAAATAATTCCTGTATGATGCCAATTGTGTTGTGGTAATAAATACAACAAAATTTCTCCCTTTAATAAAAAAATAAAAAATAGGAAAATCTTATTATCTATATTCTAAATAACTCCCCCCCCCCACCTTCCTCTCATTATTATTATTATTATTATTATTATTATTATTATTATTATTATTATTATTCACATTCAAAGGAAAATGCTTTTATTTTAATTATAAAACAAAAAAAAATCTTGGCTTCGCAACTTTAATGGCATACGTCTTCTACTTCCATTCCCCCCTCCTCCGAAATTCTACTTATGATATAGAGCATAAAAAAAATACATAGGTGCATAAAATCAATTTTTTTCCGTTTTATTTATTTCACAAAATTGATATCTTAAAAGATTTATCAAAAATATTTATAAATTTTATTAACTTATTTTATGAATTAGAATTGTTTTAAATAATATTTATGAATGAAATATTTTCATTGAAATACTGTACATACAACTTATTAAAATTTTAATCAGTCTTATTTATTATTAATTCACTATACGTATTTCTTTGTGACTTGATAATAAAAATTTGATTCTGTTTTGTGAATGAATGGATAATAAAATATAAACTGAGAATGAAAGAATAAGGGAATTTTGTTATAAATAAAAATGTCGGGAGTCCTCCCTTTGATTTTCTCATACACAATATATAGGGAAAGTAGTTTTACTAAATATATCATCATCTAAATTATATCTGTCTTTATTTGACTCGTCTACGTGAAATCATATTTGAGTTATCACGATCTTTAGAACTTTTCCTATACTACTTTTTCCTTTTTTTCCTCTTTGTTTTTTTTTTTTTTTTTATTTTTTTTTTACAATATTTTTATTTTTAATTAAGTAAAACGCCTGAGGCAAAGTACCACTTCTGGTTGCCTCAAAATTTGATAGAGATCTACGATTTTGTTGTAATACAAATATGTAAAATTTGGTTGATATAAATTACATTAAAGCGTGCTCGAGTTATCATGTTAACGAACATACACATAACCCACACACACAGGTATAATTTAAAATGGTATTTGGGACTCAGGGAACACCAAACAATCAAGAACAATCAAATTCTGTTTTTTGAAATAAATGTGTTCGGTATTCTAAACGAGAAAGTAAAAAATTCTTTCTAAGATTTGAACCTAGGTCTAACGGGCTTAATTAGGTATTTTTTAATGTTCTTCATTAGTGGAGGGAGAGGACATTTTTCTTTCTGAAAATTTTGTCTTATCTTTCAATCACTTTAGAAATTAAATAATAAATTTCGAAATGCTCCAGCCACTTGATGATACAAAAAAAAATTAGATATACATGAGAGAAATTTCATACAGATGAAGTTGGCAATTGAGTTTTCACCCTTTTATAGTCTAGATAATAAATTAATTAATTAAATAATGGATTTATTTTTCACGGAGGATTTGCCTACTTCTTCATAAAGATATTACTGTAGAATTTGTAAATGGATTAAATTTCAGAGGAAGAAGTTGCTGTGTCCAAAATTGACTCCAGAGGAAGGCAGTGATAGCAGTTAGTCTTTGGATGTTTAATAAAAGAAAAATTTTGATTTATTTGCTCATCTTCAGGCAAAATTGTTCAGTCGCCAAAGGTGCTCAGAGTAGTTTTATATAAATAAATTAATATACATTTGATATTTGAAGTTATGTTTAGTTGAAGTTTCGTATTGCTTAGAAGCGTGATTGATTAACCATTGATCATAAACATTTTTGGGAACGTCTCAAAATTTTGAATAAAATTAAAGAAAAGAAAGTGGACTTTATCAATGTTTTTAAATGTTCATTTCTTCTGGCATCCGATTTTAATATTCAAATATTTTATTTTAATAATCACTGTATTTATTTAGTGGTAAACAAAATTTTTTTTATTATCAATTTAATTTTTTTAATGTGCACATCAACATTTTTTTATTATTAACTTATGGAAGAATCATATTTTAATGTTTTAGCTAGTTACTTTGCAAGTGTGCACAGCGAATTTTTTTAATTTTCATTGCTTAGTGTGGAAGAAGTCTATTGTGGTGTGTATATAGCCTAATATAGTGCGCCACTATATATTCTCCATTAAATTTCTTAAAAAAACAACCGAGTTGAAACATGCGGGCGGACAGACAAATAAACGGACAACTCGTCCTTCACTTAATATCTTTTTTCTTTATAAAGAAAAGAAACGCATAAAATTACCCCTTATCTGTGACAGGAGCAAAACATCTAAAATTTATGATGGGAGAAGGAAGACTTAAAAATCGTATACCATGGGTTACAGAAATTCGTTCATTTTGCTGGCTGGAAGATAGGCAACTCAAATGACAAATTGGCTAATGGGTTTTTTAATACTTCTTCTAGAGTATCTCTCACACATATAAAGTTGTTATAGGGAGATTTAACCTCTGCATATACGTGATCAGTTCTAATGAAGCTATGAAGTCATAAATCAAAAGATTTATTAGTGAGATGGTCATTCTACCTTCCCACAAGCAAAAACGAAGGAATTTCTGTAAGTCTGGATATTATAATATCAATCGACTACAAATGTTACACCTAATCAATTGATCAAACTGATGTGGCAAACACATAACTCTGACTCTCTAAAGTATTATATATATAATATTTAATTGACCCCCACCCCGTAGCCGAGAGGTTAGAGATAGTGAAAATGTCAATATTGATAACCTTAAGAGCCAAGGGGCGTGGGTTCGGACCCCAGGCAGCTGGATGAAAATTCATTTTAATCATTTAGATACCAGTTGGTATAAATAAATATGCCTGGATAACAAATATGGTAAATAATATAATATAATGATGAATGTTGAAAACAAATTTCTCATAGAGATAATTAATTTATTAAAACCTCAACCAGCCGAGGATTCGAAGATCCAACGTCTCCTTCTTCAGGTCTAGTAGAGTATTAAAATATGAATATTCCAGTAAGTTTCGTTATTATAAAAGATTGTGTCTAATTCACTTGAATGGTTTGAGAAAGACATTCATTAGTTATTAACACATATATATTTTTCAATATAAAACAAATTTTAGATTGATAATATTAAGCCAGGATGTATATCAGCAAATTCCTTCTTCTTTAACTCTAGACTTTTCATTTATAGAAAGAAAGTCCGTTTTCAATGAGACATATTTATGACGATATCGATCCAAGGAAATATCTTGCATATTCTCCTTTCATTAGAATTTAACCCACTTTCTGCATTCTTCATCCCCATATAAGATATGTCTCATTTAATACTCTCTAGAAAGAGCCCAACGCCATCTTGATAACGTCTTTAAAAGGGCTATTAAAGCTAATTTTCATTCTATAAGAAATGTTTTCACTTTTCCGCTAGTTTAATATCATATTATTTATATCCATCTTCAGACAATGGGCTGAGAGAAAAATTTGACCAATATCCTTAATAAATAATAAACTATTAATTAAAGTCAGTCCATTTTAAAAGGAATTTTCTTAATATAGAAAATAATAACTTTATTAATAATTATTATTTATTTTATTTATTTATAGTTATATAAAAAAAAATTATAACTTTCAGGTTGTTAATAACATTAATTGATTTATTTTAAATTCATCTTTAAAATTAAGAAAATAAAATTATATTAATAAAATAATAAATTAATAAAGGTATTTGTTTTGAAAGTGGAGAAAAAAAATACCTGCTTTCTTTTTATTAAGCACCCTTAGTCAAGAGCATCTTCAGGCGTTAGGGCTATAAGTATATATTTATAAAAAAAATAATAATGGCCGCTATTCTTTTCTCTTTGCTTTCAACTCTTTCCCTAAATTTGATATTTCTATCGTTTAAAACAGGGCTCTTCAAAGTGGGGTTCCCGACCTCCAGGGGGTTCGTTCAGATGTTTTGAGCATATTACTTGAATAATGATTGTAAAGAACATTTTAAATTATTTAGAAAAAAATATAGTTTTAATCATATGGCATTTGGTTAATGAGTTCGCAAAAAAAATTTAACTGTTGCGGGGGTGTCGCGAGCCCTTGTCTAAATCTTCTAAGAAAAATTTATTCTTATTCAATAACATCCAAGGTTTCGAGGGGATATATTTATTCGATGGTTTAGCCATTTTAATTTGTATTTCGTCACAATAAATAAATGTTTTTTTACTCTTTTATTTAATCAGATCAAATCAGGATTTGGATTTTCAATTGAACTTTTTTTTTTTTAAATTCTATTTTTTCTCCTTTTTAATTTTAATAGAAAAAACGGTTTAAAACCCTAGATTAGGTTAGGTTTAGGTGATTAGAGCCCTCAATTGGGAAGACTCACTTAGGCTAGTAATGGCCCATTGTGATACTACTTGAGCTTCCGGGGGTGAGATTATCTCCTAATTTCCTACCCCAGGAGAAGACTTCTGGCAGAGTTGGAAATAATTGCGGCAAGCCGGACTCGAATCCGAGCTATTTTCATACTATAAGTAGATTCGTAATCTTAGTCACTCTAAAAGACATTAAATAAAATTTTTTTCATTTAAATTTTTATCTCATATAGTGATTAGAGGCGCATGGGTTATTTGTGAATTCGGATACTATTCAAATAGACGAAAATTTATTCAAATCAATCATAGAATGACTGTCCCTTCAGGGTTTGGTTATATGTTAAAATATATTTGAGTGATTTTTTTTGTACTTCGATATCGCAGGCCATAGACATATACAATATTTATTTATATTACTGTACGATACCTTTTATTTCGTATATTCGCCAATTTTTTTTTTTTTTTTTTTGGTAGTGAATTATTTAAAATAAATTTTATCCTTTAAACAAACCTTTAGACCATGAAACGAGAGTTTTGCTTTGCTCTAATGGGAATAGTCAACGTTTTAATAAATAGTATTTGTGATATTTTAGATTTCGAATCCTGTTATGAATCGTACACTAAACCCTATGCACTTCCTAAGGAAATATCATCGGACGCTTTTAATTTAAGGTGTGACCGCAATGGTGACACCGGCAGTTTTTTATAATTTTTAAAATTAAATTTTTAAATTTTCACTTCATAGGGGTTTGTATCTTTTACTACCTAAATGAACAGGAAAAGGCAAATTAATGATGAGAGTTTTTTCATTAAGTGCATTTCAAAATAGGAAATTAAACAATTTTAAAGAGAACATTAAATCCTATTTGTCAAGATGGATGATTTTCAAAGTGCCAGGCTAATACGAATTTATTGAAAACTTGCGTAAAGAGGGGAGAGAATCGAACTAACGAACAAAAAAGGATTGGAAAAAAATTGTTGTTTTTGGATTGGAAAAAAGAATGTTGTTTTTGTTCATGGTGTCTTTCTTTCTTTCATCATAATTCTTGATTCAGGTTATTTATATTCGATTAAAAATTCTGTTGAATTTTTTTCTTATAATTGGTAATAAAAAATAGGCAACGAATCGGCATATATCAGCTTTATATTAAACAACAAAGTTACAAAACAACAAAGAATAGTTTAAAGAACAAACATCACTGTCAAATGAGCCTGAAAATTAATCAAAAGTTGTCTATCTAGAGCAGGGATGTCCAACCTTTTAGCTTCCTTGGGTCACATTAAAATAAATATATCTCTGGCAGCGCACACAAAATATTAATTCTAAAGGTGATGGTTAAGCAAAATTAACAAGCCAAAATGGCAGAGTATATTAAATCTACAACTTATTTTTTTTTCAAAAATTTAAATCATTTGGAAGGTTTAATCATGGATGTAAATAGAAATAAAAATAGGAAATAGAACAGCGTTTCAATATTAAAAATTTAATTATTTTTTTTATATATTTATAATACATTTACTATAAAAATAAAAAATTTCTTTTACTTTATTATTATTATTATTATTAGATTTTATATTCGGGCTTCGGGATGTACAGCCCTGATCTAGAGTCCATTTATTTATTATTATAAAGTTTAAGGAATTTTGAGCTACTACTACAAAATTTTTTCCAATTCTCCTCTCCCTTTTCACCTTCCCGTTTTTCTCTCCTCTTCTCTCAGGCTGAACACCGGGCCAGTTTGCTCCCTTTCTCAATACCATCCCGGATTTTGGAAAGAATAATTCAATATAAACATTTTTTTATATTCGTAGTAAATCTATTGAAAATTATAGCACAATTAAAAAATTAACATTTCTTTAATAGAATGTAATTAAAAGTTTAAATACCCAATAATAAATTTAAGTAAAAAAAAAAATGCGTTATATATTTAAAAATATACTTTTCCTGATTTGCCGACCGGTTTCTTAAGGTCATATACGATTATCACTTGAGTTTGATCTAATTATGGTGGTAAACAAAAACAGGTGAATGAATGAATTGCTGAACTCTTGATCGATGTATGGTGTTTTTTTTCTTTTTTTTTTGCACAGGTGTCAAATTTCTTTTTAAGCAATATTCTCGGCTTGAAATCCAAAAGGATGACAGGATTCAGAAGGGTGAGAGAAAAGGCTCTAAAAGCTCCAGAGGAGATTGTAATTAATGTACCTCCATTTGGATGTTGAAACGAGGCTATGATGGGGAATTCGACTATTACTATTCGACAGAGGAAAATAATTAAGGAATACTTGCGATTGGGACATCACATCGCTCCTTCTGTGTCAGACAGCAACAACCATCTGTCCTAATGCAAATTGTTTTAATTAAAGAAATTTTATAATATTTTATACCTGAGAGGCACTTTGTCATTTGGCATCATTTTGTAGGACTTTATTATTAATTAGTTAATTACAACATACTTAATTAAATTATTACAAGAGGATATTCCAATTGTATTTGAATAGCAAAATTTCAATATTTTTTTTTTCAGGTCATTCAATTTTTTGCAAAACAAAAAATGCTAACTGTAAAGTGTGAAGGCTCATATTCCTTAGAATAGAGGTAAAGCTCTTGCTTGACAATATAAGCGTCAGTGCTTCGCTATCTGTTCTCAGCTATAAAATTAATTTAAATTATATAGGCTAACAATTAATTTAAATAAATGTCAAAATCTAAATAGTCTCGAATGCCGAAAAAAAAAAAAAAAAAAAAAAACTGTAAGGCTGAAAAACATGGATATCCATCATAAAAGATCTATTTCGATACATAGAATTTCCTGAAATTTGTTAGTTGTTGGTAAATTAGTATAATAAGTGGAGCTTCAAGTGCAAAAAGCTTCTTGGACTCGACCAATTTTTCAAACCTATTATAATGAAAAAAAAATATACATGCTTATTTATATGGTCGGATTAGGGTAGGAACTTCAAAGCCTTTATGTAAATTAATTTAAATTATATTGGACATAAAATAAATATGGGCTGAGTCTAAATGGCCTCAGATGCCGAAAATAATTTTTAAAAATTAGTGGATAAATATTTTAGAAATTAAAATATGAAAATTAAGATAATTTGTTTTATTAATTTAACAATAATTTTTGGACACCCTGTCAGTCCACAACACAATAGGTTGTTACAAATTCAAGATGTTCTATTAAAGGACCGTCCAACCAAATGCAAATAATTCAAATGAAAAGTGTTTATTGTTTTCATTCAAATCAAGAAAGCAGGTGGCAAAGAGCCGGAAGTGTAAAGTCTGGGGCCCCGCAGATTGCGATTACTCTATTTGTTTTTATTTTTGTTTTCTCTTCTTTTCTTTCTCTTTCTGTCTCATCAATGAATTTTTGGCCGTCGGCCCAATTCCTCAGGAAACGGATGTACAATTTTATTTAATAAACAAAACAAGCTCCGGTGTGAAAGAAGAAATTCAATCGCGAACTCATGAATTGTGTATGCGAAAAAAAATGAGACTATTATAAACATAAACGACACGTGTTATATATATTTATATTTATGATGTCTGAGGTCGGGATTGCATATAACAATGACAAGGATGATGATGATGGGAAGTCATTCTTTCGATGAAAGTGAGTTATCAAAAATGCGAATATTTGATCAAATATTAATCAAGGAAATGTTTAACTGTTGAAATCAGAGGAGCTTCCGGCACGCAATCCCAAAAAATTAATCAAAATTAGGGGGAAAATATACTATAACGGTTTAAATTGAAAAATTGCATGTTTATGAATATTCACAATTGAAATTAGACTCTGGGATTTAATTTTGACGTATTAAGTACAATAATAAAGATAATCTTTTATTATTTATTATATTATAGTTAACACTTTAGTTTATTTATGTATCCAGTTTTATTCAATATTAAATATTTGAATGAACTCATCTTCACAGCTATAGTTGGTATTGTTTACCTTGCGTGATATTTCACAAATGGCTGAGGCTACTTAATATTAATATATTCAATGATTTACTGAATATAAAACTAAGACATTGCCCTGAGGATGAACGGATTACAACTTAAAACGTAATCTTATATAAAATGACTTTTGCCATTTTCCCAAAATTTAATTTAATTAGAAATTTTAATAATAATGCATTAATTTTTGCTACCTAATAATCAATGAAGATGGATTTATTTGGTTAAATTTGATTTTCTCACATGAAGGACCTTTCGAAGTCTAATGTCACAAAGGATAATAAAGAAAAAAAAAAAAAGAAGAAAATTTCCCCTTTCCTAATCTGATGAAACCCCTTAAAAATAAAAAATAATATCGACTGATGAGAGCTTTGTTTAAATTAGTTGGTGGTTTTCAAACAACGCCCCTTAGATTGTAAAACCCAGTCAACATATCGTTTAAGGAAAAACATTTTTGTGAGATGAGTTTGTGTGTGTTGGGCACAATAAAAAGTAAGAAAATATTTCCAGAAAAGATGATAGGAGCTTCTAGCTAGGTAACAGTCTCGATTGGAGGGAAGGAGGGAGGAGGCACTTATTGGTATTCCCATTCAGGCTCTAAAAATAAAAGAACAGAAAGTCCAGCAGAGTTTACAGAGGTGGGTTCTTTTCTTCGTCCGAAAAATTCAATTTTCCAGTTTATAATAAAATGCATTTGATTTAAATATTTACTCAAGGAGTCACAGCTAGATGCACATATCGGGCCTCCCGACCCATCCTAATGTGCATTTAGCTATGCGAGGTCTTAGTTAAGGTTTGTCTTTCTTCTTTTCTTTAATAGTCAATCATTCTTATTTTAAAATTTGTTATAGTTATATCTAAGTTATATAGATAAGCATTTTATTACAAAAATACAAAAAAAATTTTCCCCGGTATAAAAAATCCAAATCTAACATCTCGAAATTTTATATTATTTTTTTGGTTACGGAATTTCCTTGGAGGAGTTGGGGATTCGGGTCCCCTAATCATCATATATTTTAAGCAAAATCCCCCCTGGCGTAAAGATTCTATTATTTCTTTATATTTTATTACCTTTCTATTTTAATTACAACCTCGAATTAAAGTTAACAAATTATATCTAAATATTAATTAGCCTATTTTGTTTGGATTTTGTAATAAATTTAGTTTCCTAATGGGAATGACATTTAATTGTCATCTTGTCACATGAAATGTTTTTTTATTTAAATTAATCATTTTATATTAGTCTAGGAAAATTCTATTTTTTTAATGTTTTTTCCTTAGGTAATAATAATAATAATAATAATAATAATAATAATAATGATATTAATCAAACTGAAAATAATTATGAGATTTTTCTGGAAAAAATTAAAATGACAAAATGAATTATTCCCATCTTTAAAGAAACATCAGAAAAAGGATAAATATACAGATCTTTTATATACATATAAAATATGGTCGTTTCCTTAGGACTAATGATTGAACTCAAGCACTAATTACATATTGTCTTAATTACAGTTTTGTTTGCGGTTCATAGTTTAAATTGCACCTAAACAAATCCTTTCCCCTTCCTCTCTTTCCCAGATTTTTTTGTGCCTTCTAATTAACTTGAACAAAATTTACTTATTTACGGTGAGCAGGTAGAAAAAACTGATCCAAAAAAATATTAATAACAAAGCGCTTACTGTATGGGCATTCTAACCGTATCCAACCGCTCTTATCACTTAAAAATTAATAGAAATTAATTTTCTTTAGATTATTCTATATTCGGTTTAAAAACTGAAGTCACAAAAGTTCATGTCATGACATAAAATACTAAAAAATAATTTTAAATATCACAGATGGGATAGATATTCTAAATCCGGCAATGAATAATTTATATATTATTGGTAATATGCAAAATTAATCTTGACATTGACTAGTTAACTAATTAACTAAAGCTTTCAGTTAGAGTCTGTATATATATATATTCTATATAAAATATAGAATTCTTTATTTTAAATAGATAATGTTGACATTAATTGGAGAGAATAGTTAACGTAAAAAATTCCGTTGAAAAATTTTTTTAATTGAAGGAGAACTTATTTTTATTTGGCGTGACACTTTGTCACGGAAATTTTGTAATTAATAAGATTTTTATACAGTAATTTCATTTTTCGAGAAGATATGTATATAAATTGTATAAAAATTAAAATTTATTTTTTAAATTTGCTCCATTAAAAACTTTTTATCCCCTTCGCCCCTTTTTTCAATCTCTTTTCTATTTAAAAAAAATGTACATCTGCATACGTAATCCCAACAGGACTCATATCTGCTGGGTTCGAGCACAAGTTACTCGACCTAGGTCTGGCATTGCTTTGTTTTTAAATGGAAGCAGGACTAAAAGACCTAAAATGACCAGTGATCATATACAACTATCCAAATCACAAAGTATGACAATTTTTTTACAATTAGATTTTTTTTTAAATCTAAAGGTCGTTCTTAAATTATTATACTTTTATTAAATACGGACCCAACATCTAATTTAATTTCTTGTTCTTAAGGAAAAAACTTTTTAATTATCAACTAACCTTTGTCCCTGTTCGTTAGTATAGAGAGAAATTTAGCTTCATGTTTTAAGGGTCAATGGTTAGTTTCTCGCCCAGCAGTTAATATTCATATTTTTTAAAACTATTAATTTCTTTGATAAATTTTCGATAAAATTTTTATTAAGGTGAATAATATATTTCCATCAATTTGCCTCTAAAGAGGTAAAAAAAATTAATAATTACGAAATCCAGATTTAGCTTAATAAGTATTTATAAAAATAATCTTTGTAGATTGGAATTAAATTTCAAAGCTCGAATCGGCCATATAAATTTAATTACCGTATCAAAAACTCTATTACATGTAGAGCCAATTAGATTCCAGTGAGAAAAAATAAGTTTATGATTGCGATTGTAAAGGTGCCGAACACCTTTTTTGGTTTAGAAAAAAAAAAGACAATTTAAGCAATTAGATTCAATAATTTTATAACACTTCATTATGATACTCTATACTAAATTAAATAATAAAGTATCGGATGATTTTTTTTTCAAAAAAATGAATCTCTGGAAAAAATTTTATTCTTTTTTTAAAAAATTCTTAAAAATTAAATCAATTAGAAATTTTTTTTTTTTTTTTTTTTTTTTTCTCAGATTTCAATTCCGGATAATTTTTGGAAAATATTTTTTTATACTAGATTTTAATTGTTTTTTCATTGAAGAGATATCATTTGTAATACGAAGTTCGCGAAATAATTCAAGGTTAATATCAGCAATCCTGGCGTCTAATTAAATTTATTAAAAATTTAAAAAATGTTGATATCTATTCAAAAAAAAAAAAAAAAAAATGGAAGTTTTTTGATGTTATTTTTTACTCATTGATTGGCATGATAATAATAATCGTCTGGCAAAGAAGAAGAGCTTCCAATGGCTATCAGTCACAAAAATAGCCTGACAACTTGACAGTCCCACTGGAACAATATCTCCTTTATCAGCGAGGACCATCTCCAGACCGAGGCCGGCCGGTCTTTATTAATCATCTTTTGTTTTGGAGCCTTGTCTTTACTAAACCAATATTTGGTAAATTCAATTAGTATAAATTTTTTAGCTATAATATTATTCATAATAAGAAAAACAATAAAACAGAAAAAAATGGCAAAACTTTCTTCTCGCCGGCGGGGTTGACCGGAGAAAAAACAGCCAAAATTGTTCAGGTTAAGCAAGGGTAAGCAGAGCTGAACATCGGGTGGGTGGCCCCGAAACAAGACGATGAAACGCACGCCGATATTTGAATGTTTAATGCTAGATGGCCACTGTAACGGAAAAAGAGTATGAACAAAAAATAAAACTTTTTTCCTTTTTCATTCATACCATGGTTGGCAAAAATTAGCTCGTTTTTTGTTGCCACTAACCACCTGCTCATCAATTTTTTTAAAGCCTTTTTCACCATCTGCGGATATATAAACTCAGTCCTTATTCATTTATATAGTAGTAAAAATAAATAAATTCACTCAGGACGGAAAACGACTTGCCTTTGGTACATGAGGCGAACCTCTACCTGCTCTAAGAGTTAGAAATATCATAGAAATTGCTCCCTAGCTAGAGAGAGCCACGCATGCACAACTAATAAATTTAGAAATTAATGAACACTCATGTATGCGGGCCGCTCTAGAGGAGCTCTAGAGCAATTGCTCAAAAAATCTATGAGCGAGGAGATCAGGAACTTACCTTCCAGCAAAGACCATCTAATTTTTGCAACCGAAGATATAATATACTTTAAGTGTTTATTTATTTCAGAAATTAATTTGCTTGTGATTTTACTGGATTCCCTCTTCCTTCCTCCAGCGATAGTGTTAATTTAGAATCTGAATCAGAAATTTAGGATGTGATTCATAATTGTATCAATTTTATATAATCTATAACAATTACAATCTCAAAAGGCTGATAAGGCGAGGAAATTAAAAGAGTATAATTTAGAATCTTTTTAAAGCTATCGACTTTGTTAATGGTCTCTGAATGGAGAGGATTTTTTATTGTTAAAATTATAGGATTGTTATTTCAAATAATAAATAATAATGTAACTATTAGAATAAAATAATAATAATTACTGCATAATAAAGAAAACACTCTTTAGGGACGTCTTTATGCGAAATGAGATGGAATCTCCACTACAATGTTTAAATATATGTCAAAATGACTCTCAATAATTTGCACCCCCTCCCCCCCAAGATGTTAAAGATATTGACATTGTCAATGTCGACAACCTTAAAAAACAAGAGGTTAGGGTTCGGATCCCGGGAAGTGCGACGAAAATTTATTTAAATCAAATAGATACAAATTGATGTAAATAAATATGCCTGGATAATCTCTAAAGTAATAAATATTATATATACATGTATCGTTTAAAAGTCTATATGGCCTCAAATTTAAAAAAAAAAAATATAAAAGGCTCAAAAATTAACAAAAAAATAATGATGAAAATGATAATATAGTTTTTTTTTTTTTATTTTAAAATAAATAAAATTTAGATTTATTTTTATTTTCTTCTTTTACAGTATAAAATAACCGTAAAATTTTTTTTGCTGTTTTTAAACTCTTACGGTAAACGAGTAAAATGCTTATGACCGGAGGGGGGGAGGTTATTTTTTGGGGGCTTTACCTGAAAATGACCTGAAGGTCCATATCTAAAGAGACATTTCAAATAAAAACCTGCCAGTTACTCGGGCTTTGTAATTATCCTAGGGACCCTATACAATTTAAGGCCGCTCCACTATAATAAATTCCTATCCATTTTGTATAGCAAAAATTAACGAGATTCCGCATTAATGGCGTACTCTACAATTAAGTTTTAAATAGCATTTGCGATTTAATTATACTGCCACCCCCTCGTGCAATTATCGTATTTTCGTAGAAAAAATTGGAGAACAAACAGCCTGAAAATAATTGGAGCGGTTTTTTTTTTTTAATTTTTTTTTTAGGGTATTTTTCGAAGACCTTCGAGGGCCACGCGCCTCTTACAACTCGCATTTATCTTGCATTTACACTTGTTAAATACTATTTATTAAATTAAAAAAATGTAATTTTCTCTTTGAGTTTGTTTGACTACCAATTCACACATTTTTTTCTTTTTACAAATTTGCCGAGCAAAACCCTTATAATTTCTCAACCAGCGTCTAAATGTCTGGACAAAGCATTTTACTAAATTTCAAAAAAAATATTTGGTTTTGCCGAAAAGAGAAAAAAAAAGTGAAAATTCTTTTTCTTCTATTCTGGCCTTATCCTTATTAGAAGTCAGCACTTTTAATTATAAAGAGAGATGCGACCAAGTGCTGGCCCGTCGCACTGCCTGACGCTTGGGGAGGAAAAAAAAGGGCAAAGGAAGCGGAAGTTATATCACCCTTAGATCGACTAACTCTGTTCGTCGTCCACACAAGAATTAAGTCCCTGAGTATAAAAAAAAATTCGTAATAAAATTACTACTTCAATTAGTAAAATTCAATTCGATTCAAAGTAGAAATATACAAACCTATAAATAAATTTGATCATTTCTTATAAAGGGTGGTATTGAAATGAGACCAATTTGACTTTTAAAAATTTTTACAAATAAGTACACGTTATGTGAAACACGGGACCACTATTTTTTATCATCATGTGCGATTGTAGTAGCTCTCTTGCTCTGTACACAGAGGTAAAGAAAATTCAGAGTATCTGATTTAATTGAAATTCCATTTAAGCGTGAGATAAAATAACCTCAGAAAACAAATACTTTCTCTCATCTATAAAAGTTTAGATTTTTTTAAAGCAGAAATGTTCTTTGAGGTAACAATTGTTTATGTGATGGCAATATCAGTTTATTTTATTGTAATATTTTTGGGCTCGAATCATTAAGCTTGATAATTCTCCCAATCGTCTATTGGTCCATTGGTGCAGAGGTAAAAGTCTTGCCTCATCAAAGTTTTAATGTATTGCCAAAGAATGTAAGAAAAAATTTATTCATAAAGGGATTACATAAAATTAAAATTTTGGCTAAAATAGCTATGAAAATTTTTTTGTTACACCCTGCCTCAGGTTATAAAATTCCAAACAAACTCATATGTCTCACAACTTGATTTGAACCTGAGTCAACTTGAACTCAAAGCAAACTTTATTCTCTCCCAAGGAGAAACGTCAATGATTAAATGGAATTTTTTCCATAATGATTCTATGTTCTTTGCTTTTAATTAGTAATTCACAAGTCAACACTAAAGATTATATAAAAAATTTCATACATTTATGTAATTATTATACCATGCTTCTGCACCTTTAATCTTTTCTCGCTTCGTCTCTTGCATGTTTTTTTAAAGAACTAACTATTCTTATTTTCTTTCAGGATCTTCTTTCTTGAATTCATCATTCAACGCCAACCTATTCATCTGGAATAATTTTAACGTCCCTTTTAAGAGTGATACAGGATCACAGCAACATTTTATTCTCCTCGACATGATGCCTCAAGATTTAAACTAGCGAAATTTTAGATAAGTCCTAGCAATATAGTTCATAGCTCAATTTTTTTTCCTTTTAGAAACGACGAAGGGTCTAAAGAAATGTTTGATAAAATTGATTGATGTCGGGTATCAGGGCTTAAAGCAAGAAAGGTGTACAATTCCCGTAAAAATAATTGGACAACCTATATCTTTTTTTTTTGTCTTAATGGATAATTAGGAAAGCTACATGAAACCAAATTTAATATTGTTTTATCTATTATTAAATTTATTATTTTCGGATTTTATAGAGGTCTTCTAATTATCCATTAAGACGAAAAAAAGAAGGTTATCCAATGAGGGGATAGTATTTAGAAAAGATTGTTTTATAGAGAGGGAAAGTCGAATCCAAGTTCTCAAGTGTTTGTATGTTTATATGATTCAGTTTGCCTTTGTTTAAGAAAGAAAGAAAGAAAAAAAAATCAAGTTTTTATTGATACTATTATTAATAATTAATCGCCTACTCATTGAATATTTTTATTTGTAATTGCAAAGAAACGAAGGCGGACAAACCCTGACTCTTTTAATAATATCAATATAACTTAACTATAAAATAATAGAAAAAGGTTGATTAAGAATTTAACCTAGGAACCTATGATTCCTAATATCAAAGGTCTTAATAACATTAATTTTAATAGTATAAAATTCCAAAAATAAATTGAATATTTTAATTAATCAACTTGTTAGTAAAATTATTTAAAAATATTTTTGCCCTGTCCCTTGGTGCAGAGCTAGAGGTCTGGCTGGCTTCACGTTCCAAAGGTCAGCGGTTCGCTTCCGTCCTAAGCGAAAAAGTTTTATTTATTTTATATTGGCTACCAATTAATATAAATAAATAAGGATGGAGTCTAAATAGTCTCAGATGCCGAAAAAGACTTTAAAAAAATATATTTTTAATAAAAGTTTTGAATAATAGTTGATATATTATATTAATATATCAAAATACAAGTGAAAAATGTAATACATAAATTTGTTTTTAAGGAAGTAGCCGAAAGGCCATTGGGTAATTCGATACAATAACAAGAAAAACAAACATGAATTTAGTAAAGAATACATCTATTATCCAGGGCACAAGAGGAAATTGCTTTGTCGGCTCAAGGTATTCGCTCAGGCGTAATCTATTTACCTGTAACGTTTTCGTTATTGTTCAACATCTTTTGAAGTTTACCTTACTGACACACTTTTTCCCCCACTGTCCTCTAGAATAAAAACTCTCAACTGTTGAATAAGAACCTAGATTTTATTCCAAGAGTTTATAATTTTTAAAAATTTATGAATTTTAACGATAAAATTTGGGAAATGTTTGATGTCGTTGCCGTCCCCAATGCGCGCCTAGGATATAAAAACTTGGCTATTTTTCTTGCACGGTTCTAATGTAAATATCGATACACCTGTGAGGTCTTAGAAAAATTTGTTTTGAATCTTGTTAATTATTTTAAAATCTTTATTATATACCTATATAGAAAAAAAAGCGTTTAAAAAAGTGATTTAATTCTTTCAATTACCCTATCATTATAATAATTGATATAATAAAATTATTCATGAAAATTTTCTTTCTATATAATAAATTCTATTATAATTTTTTATTTTTATTTAAACATGATTATTATATTTTGAATTTGAAATTCATATTTACAACTCTTAATTGTTTGTTTGATGATTTTTTAGAAGGTAATTTTTTTTTATAAAGATATTTTTCAATTAGATATAAATTATGATAAAAATAAAAAAAAAATATTCTTTATTAATTTATTTTTTATATAAAAGATAAATAAATAATTAAATTATTATTTAACAGTAAATAAAATCATTTTATTGATTTGTATTTAACTTTCTCCCCCTCCCAGCTCATTCGATTTAATGAAATAATCGTTTTTTTTATTTACTTGAAGTGAATATCGTTCAGGATTTTCAAATTTGGGAATGGACTTTATTATTTAAGGAATCTTGTCATTTACCCCTAAAAATATTTTATAATGCATAATTGAAATGATATGCTATTTTTTAAATATCACTTGATATTTTATTATATAAGGATTTTTTTGTTTTCTCTATAAAACCGTGAGAAGTTTGAGTTTTATTATAAAATATTTTAGATAATTTTTATATATATATTTATTTTTAATATTAAAGTTATATGATTTTCAACTATGCATTTTTTAAAAATATTTCAAAATAATTTATAGGGCTTCTTTCATAAAAAATAATTAATAAAATTTTAAAATCATTTTATAATTACTTTGAATATTTTCTTAACTATATGAACTTTTAGGTGTCGAAGTATAAAAAAAAAAACAAAATTCATCTAAAAAAAATCATAATTTATGATTTATTTCTAATTACCTCGTCAAATTGCTTAATAGATATGATAAGTGAGAGCAATAAAAATATCCACTCGGGGATTAATGGCTATAATTTGAACACCCAACCCAGGGATCCCAATTTATCGATATTGCCGTGTAGAGAAAGTTTAATAAAATGCATCCATTGATCATCGGAATATGAAATTTGGAAATTACTTTTCCATCAAAATTAAAAGTATTTTTTAAAAGAGTCACCATATTGATAATGCTACGGGAAAATACAAATTACTCTTTTTTGTTAAGTCTTTTTCGGCAATTTAGATTCTCTCTATATTTATTTAAATTAATTTGTGGCCTATTTAAAAAAAATTCATTTATAGTCTATTCGGCTACGATGACTACAAATATAGATAAAATATATATAATGTATAATATTCAATTATCTGCGGCTACCGGTGGTTAACTAGCGGCCTTGTTCCTCGGGGCCCCCCAATAAGCTGTAATTGACCTTGCTTTACTTCAGTGATTTTGGTGTCTGTTTCTACATGCCTAGGCCAGGTCCGCTTGCTTTATTGCCAATATAATTTAAATAAATTTGGACGGGAAACGAAACACTGCCTTAGATCATAAAGCAAGAGCTTTACCTCTACTTAAATAAAAGATCTAAAAATTCCAGAAAGCCCAAAAATGTATCCACCAGGTTAACTTCAGACCAACATCACTTCCTCAATTTCCCCGCTTATTTGTCTCTAAGAAAGTAGAAGGGGAAACCCCATCCCTCTTTCTCTACTTTGCTATACCTGTCTGAGTTACCGACAGCGAGGATACTATAATATTATATCATAATGAATC
Source organism: Anisolabis maritima (assembly GCA_010014785.2). NCBI lineage: Eukaryota > Metazoa > Arthropoda > Insecta > Dermaptera > Anisolabididae > Anisolabis > Anisolabis maritima. Next base: position 5,753 of record JAAAKE020095910.1, on the reverse strand, counting down.
ATTATGGTCCTTTTAGTGGTCTCTTGGTTTTATTGTACTTTACAATTATAACTAGCCTAATTTTTAATGCAAAAAATGTTTTCATCGGTTGCATTACTCCTAATTTTTATTCAACATTCTTAAGCTTCCTAATTTATTTTATTTATTATTAGAATTTTTTCTATTAGAAAATCAAATACTAATCTATTATTTTATTTTATTTCTCTTAAACACCTCTCATGGCAATTAATAAAACTAAAAATAAATATTTGTTAAAAGATTTCACATTTTATTTTAAATCGTTAGTTGTTACTTTTATTGCCTTTTTGATCACGATTCTAAAAAGAAAGACCAAATTGTAATTTAATAATTATTTAGAAAATTAGAATAATAAAACTAACAAAAAAAACATGTAGAGAGAGAAAAAAAAGTAAGATTCCATATGGGTTTCCACGAATTGGTATGCGAGGAATTTTCAAGTGAATCTGGCGAACATTGAAGATTCAATCTCATTAAGACGAATGACTCCTGGCTTTCAAAAGTGAAGTTTTCTTAGAGTGAGTGCATCCGAATGCATTCAAGTCTCCTCTATGCTTTAGCCCTAGAAAGGAGGAAGAGTGAGTCTTCGCGGGGACCACATCGGATCTTGAAGCCCTCCCGGGAGGGGCGGGACCATCATTATAACATCACAAGTCGGAATACTTCAAGAGAATTATTTTTTTTTTTAAACTGAAAATACATACAAGTTTAATTAATAAATCGTTACCACATCAAAGACGAATTCTCTTTTTAAATTTTTTTCTACAAAAAATTTATTTAATAATATACAGCGGGTAAATAAAATAAAAAATTCGAAATAAATTAGATGAATTTTTTTTTAGTTAATTATTCAGTGTTCCCTGTTACTAGCGACCTAAAAATGTGAACAATCCTGGAACCACTTATGAAGGGCAAGTGTCCTTCCAAAAGAAGCTCAAGGACGCCAAAGAAGGCTTTCTGATTTAAAAAATATTCCTTTTGGTTTAAGTCAAACTTGTAATAGTTTTGATAACCCTCTCATGACTCCAGAGACCTTATATTTACGGTTTATAATCGTTAGGATCCCAAACAAGTGTACAATTTTTAGTTTTAAGTCGTTGAAGGCACAAATTTTGTAATTTGAAAATAAAAAGAAAGTTCAGTAGCTCTTATGGAAGATGATTTTTTTTTATCCTTTTGAATTCAAAGTTTAGGTAATCGAATGTGTCTTCTTCAGGACTCTCAGGGAATATTCTCTAAGCATCATGTGGCTTCAAAGGTAATTTTGTAGTTATTTTTATCGCCTGGCAGATCTAAAGAAGGTATAATCTGAGGCCGAAACGTTGTTCTCAAAAAGATGAAATAAAATTAAGGCTGCTGCACTTTTTTTGTTTCGCTTTATTAATTATTAAATTTAGAGGAAAAAAAACATGTTAAAGTTGGGGTGGCATTCTTTATTAAGGAATTTTTCTTTTTAATACTTTCCGAATTCTATTGTTATTTTGCAAAATGAAAAAAATAATAGAAGTATTAATACTTGTATATGTTTTTTGCTAGATATAATGTCACCGCTTCGGAATTCCTGTCAAGAGAGGCAGGAAAAGGCTTGGCCTCTCCCCTTTCATAGAAATAAAAACAGGGAAACTGGGGAAGGGGTCTTGTGATTGGAATGGATATAAAAGTTTTAGAATAGAGATAAGATTTCCAGAATTCCGAAAATGGCTTAACTATGATATATTTTTCCTAAATTACCCATATTGAATTACTAAAAATAAAATAACGAAGCGCAAATTTATCTTGGAAAGATTAACATATTTATTAAAAAAAAAAATATATTTGTAAATGCATTATAGAAAAAATAAATCATTTGATTTCTTAAAAAGAAGGAATAATTTAAAAAATTGCCTGATTAAAAAGATGAGAAGAGTCTGTCTTGAAACTCGAATCCCGCCCTGTATATACACGCCTGGATCTCTCCCATCACGTTTAGGCTCACATGGATGACATTTAAGTCTTCCCTACACACACATACATTCATACCGAGGCATTCTATTGTATTTTTTTTTTTTTTTTTTTGATTACTTCATCGGTGGTAACTCACGTAAATTAGTTCGCGATTTAATATCACTGATGGGCTGAGAAAGGTTACGTAGAGTAGAGATTCCAAAACGAATATGGAGGAAAAATATGAATTGGAATGGAATTTGGAATCAGTGAAAGTCGCCGATGGTCGTTTATCTAATTTCCACCATAACATCTCCCTCTCTCATTTATTTATTTATTTATTTATGCAACACATTATTCATTTTTTTATTACAGATTGCTACATTCATGTCATCTGTCAATTAACAAATAAAACAAGTTGATAGGCTTGATGTTATTATCATTTTTAAAATTAAAAAAAAAATTATCATTTCAAGTGCAATTTTTATCTAATTTATCAATGAATCATTTACGTTGACGGTCAAAAGTTTAGAAGACTTTTTTAAATATTATTTTTTGTCCTAAAAAATAATTTTGTAATAAATATTTAAATGAAAAAAAAAAAATAAATAAAAAACATATTTTTTGTCTTTGGATCGGAGGTCCTATGGGCTTAGTTTTTATGGTGAATAATTTTTCTCCCTTTATGTTCTTTTTACTTTCTTTTATTTTTCGGCATCTGAGGCCATATAGACTTTAAACATTTCAATTTATATATATTTTCAATACAAACTAATCGGGATTCACAAAGAGATAAAAATCAGGAACTAACATGTACTGTACTTGATAATATTGACTATTTAGGCCCTAAAATACCAATTAAGGACAAATGCAAAATATATATCTCATATTTATGCATTTTTATCCTTTAAAATCCAACTATTTATTTGATTCATTCCTTTCACCTTTATTAATATAATGTTTATAATAAAATTAATATGCTGAAAAGGTAAGAGAGAAAGTTAAGCCATATTACTTATGTGCAAATACTATCACTAAACACGCGATTTCCAAGTAATCATCTAAAATTTCTTCTTCCTTATTTTGTAATCTGTTATATATTTTTAAGTTTATCGAAAATAAATGAAATATTTTAATGAAAAATTCACATCTGGTGGACGGCGACCACGAGTTTCCGAACTAAGACTGAGTCTTCTCTCTACCATTCTTCTCCTACCTTCATCAAACAGAGCTTTGTGACTCCCCGGCCTGTTCTGATCCCTGGTCATGTTTATAATTTCTAATGTCAATTCTAAATCACAAAAATATTATAATAAGAGAGATTTTCAGAAATATTAAAAAAAAAATATTAAATAATTTCTCATAAAAATTTTTTCTTTCGTTACCAGAAGCTCAATAAACATAGATGAAGTTTATCGTATTTTTAGTTTTTCGTCGAGAATCATATTTTTAAAACAAAAGCTACTCCATTGCACCGAAGCATACATGCAACACATTATTATTATTTTTATAATTTTAATCTTGAAAGTTAAATTTTTTCTACTTTTTTTTTTTTTTTTCTTTAATTTGAAAGATAAATTACAAACAATTAGCAAAATTTTTCATTAGTATTATATTGACATACCTTAAGCCATTAGCCTTCTTTAATCATTACGTTGAGTAATCACTCATTAGGTGAAAAATTATAATAATTTTTAAACTGATTGCTTCTTAGGAAGACATTGAACCAGTCAGAAATGAATCGAAGAAGAGTCCCAAGTTCAAGTACAAAAGTGATTCGCGTGATGCACTTAAAAGGAAATTTTACCTTTCCACTAGAGATTGAATTCACTTCTCCTCTGTCTTAGATTTCCATTGGAATTAAGAGTTTGCAAAATAGATACATTTTGCTAAAAAAAAATAAAAATAAAAATGAAAGTAAAAAGTCTGTCAAAAATTTTTTCCAAAACTTCTTACTATTTTTTGGATGTACCTCTACGTAAATAAATATCCTAAAAAAGATGATCTATAATTCATAGCATTGCAGACAGTTCATAATTTTATAATTGCTTTTTTAAGAAGAAATTAATTTTTTAATGGAACTTCATTATTTAAAACAATCCTATCCATACACTACGGCCGTCCTCGGAATTCTAGAGAGAGGAGAAAAGAAAGAGTTTTGAAATTCAGAGAACGGCTAGTCTCTCCAGTTTTTTATTATCTTTATTAAAAGCACGAAGGAAGAGTTTTCAAGTTTTTTGGTAACATTTCTAAAATTTTTCAAAACTCTCTTTTCACTATGAATTTATTTGTGTCTGTGATTCAATATTACTACCATTGTGGGTTTATAACATTTGCCATTTAAGAGTCAGACCTATATCATTTTCCAAAATCTTGTTCATCTTATTTTTCACTATAAATACAATTCCAATTATTATTATATATATTATTGTTGGGCCATTTTCGGAATCCGAGAGTAGCGAAATGGGGATAGGCGAGCCCAGGTCCTATTAAAGCATTATGTGGCGGTGGAACAGCAGTGACAGGCCTTAATCTCGCACGAAGCCGCAATTCCATTTCTCTTTGTCATTGTGTGAAGACGGATTCAGTGTACCTCTACCAACTCTTGGAGGGGAAAGATTTTTATAATCTCAAAAATGATAGAATTTTGACAAATGCAAGTATTCCAGTAATTAAACAGTAAAAAGCGACAGGACAACTTTTTCAACATGACTTTTTTTCCTTAAATTAACTCGAAATTTTAACATGATTCTTATACTTATAATTTAGAAGAAAAAAAAATTCGAAGTTATCAAAATATAAATTTTTTAAATAAATAAATAAAATCCGACCTTGGATTTAATGTCAGCAGGCTTCTCGTTAACAAACTTTAAGGCTTTTTAATTAATATTTTTTGAAAGGCTAATTCTTGACTAAAAGCTTATATAACAAAATGGACGAGGCTAGAAATGGAACCGCGACATGATATATTGATGCCGAATAAAAAAACAGGTTGAGAAGAAGACACTAGATCAATTTTCAGCATCGGTCCTCTTCTCCTCAAGCCTCAATTAAGTGGAAATTCGAAAGAAATATTTTTTTCCCGCTCGTTAGAAAAATTATTATTTTTGAAATATCACTAAAAATAATTAACTCAAGTTATTGTGAAATCATAAGAAAAAATTTTTTTAATCGTTTTGAATTGCATCATTTTAAATTATAACATCTATTTTTAATAAAAATAGAAAATAAAATATATCAAATGTTCGATTTAACAAATTAAAAGGAGACTAGATGCTGATATACAAAAATTTTCGGGAGGCCAAATCTAAAATTTGGTCATTTCGGAGGAGGAGATGAAGCTCCCCGAGGTCTGTATGGTTCTATAGTGAGCCATTAATTGTTCAATTCGTTATATTTGGGCGGAGGTTTAATATATTTAAGGATTTTTTTTGTTTTTATTTCTTTGAAGACTGAACCAAAACAAATTAAAAAAAAAAAAAGCTTTTATCGAATCGTTCGCCTTTCAAAATATTAATATTTACCTCAAGTAAATAAATCATCAAATCTTTATTCATTCTATGTTTACTTGGGAAATGAATCCTAAATTATTCAATTTAAATATTAATATATATTTATAATTTGAACAAAGAAATTATGAATTGCAAAATGCCATTTAAATTTTAAATTAAAACCCTTAGCTAAAACTATAAAATTGGGATCAAATTAAATTGAAACAAGTTTTTTTTATTTCATTAGGCCCACCTACCGGGATCCCCGTTTATTTACCCGAGGTGCTTACGTGTACGGAGACACACACCTCAAACCCAGCC
>JAAAKE020095888.1:0-19545 GCA_010014785.2 Anisolabis maritima | reverse complement strand
AAAGTATAAATAATTAAAAAAGAAAATCAAAAAAAATTAAAAAATATTTTGCAAAATACAAAATAGAAACGGCTTTAAAAAAAAAAGTTGGTGCAAAAATATCACCTTCAAAAGTTCAAATAAATTTGTCGATATTTAGATTTGTAAGGGTTTTGACTCAAGCCCACAAAAAATACGACTATGATTAAATGTATTTAATAATAATAATAATAATAATAATAATAATAATAATAATAATAAATAATATTAATTTAATAAAAAAAACTCACCCTCTGGATTCGAAGGTCAGAGGAGCAGAGAGAATGCCAGACGAAATTGTTTCAGAGATGCCCAATTCTGTAAAAAAGAAAATTTCTATAAATACTTCTTAAAGAAAAATTTTATCAAGTGATAAATATTAAAATAGAAATTTTATTTATTAGTTAAAATTTTTATATAGGAAAAAAAAAATTACTAAATATTCTTGCTAAATGTACACATATTTTGAATTATGTAAATATAAAGACGTGTGAAATGGAAAAAAGTTAATAATAAAATAAATTTGAAAATTTTTAATTTCTAATTTTCATTATCATAAAGATATCGGATTTTGAGCAACAAGCCATAAAATGCAGAAAAAATTTTCTGAGAATTATAATATTTTAAATAAAATTATTTATACAGAATAAACTAGAGCACACTTCTTAATTTATGTAATTAAGTCTAATTAGTTTTTTTATTATTTAGTTTGTTTTTATTTAAAAATTTTATTCATAATATTATAAATGTTTTTCTGCACTGATATTCCTTCATCTTCTGACTTGTTATAGCACGAAAATCCGATTTCTATTTATCACCATATTTGATGAGATGATATTATTTTCAACAAAATTTGAATAAATGTGGCCACCCCAAAATGCATCACCTATTTAAGGTATATTATCGGTGTGTGGACAATTGATGAACAAATTCGAGTGATATACAAGTTTATAAATAATCTTCTAATATAAAATCTCAATTTGATCAACTTTTCCGAGTAAAAGAAATATTAGTGATGGTAACGAATCGGGAGGAAATAGATCATTTAACTTCCAATTTTATAGACAGATTTGTATCAACAGTTGAGATATTTATGTATGAAATTTGATTTATTCAATCGAATATGTTCTACAGACAAAACTCTGAGAAGATGGTCGGTTTTGTGATGGCCACACTAGTATGTTATTTTGAACATCTTTAATTAAAAATTATTATATTATCTATTTAAGTGATAATTATATTCAAAAATTAAAATAACATATGCATATAGTCCAATAGAGTTGGAATTTATTAATATATGATAGAAGCTTTAATATTTTTAATATCATTATTTGATTAATATTTTCTATAAAATGAGTTTCTAAAGAGTAGAAGTATTAAAATATATCTAATTCATTAAAAAATACAAAGGGAGTAAACATTTAAAAGCATGATCATGGATATAATGAGTTTTAGCAATGTATTTTGAAATTATTTCTCATCAGTAGATGCATAGCATCGAAATCAATAATAATAAATAGTAATATAAGCACAAATTACCTAACGAGGAAACATGTGGATAGGGACGTGGACAGAGCAACGTGGACATAGCCTCTCGGTCTGGCCTCTCAGGCACTACTGGCCTACGTGCCAAGCACAGTCACCTGAGAAGCCATCCAGTAGACGTGTCCTGGCCTGCACAGACAGGCAGCTTAGACAAAGAGTAAAAGGAAGTGGTGGGGGTAGGAAGAGAGGAGAAAGAGGGAGGGAAAGAATTAAAGTTAAAATTATGATAATAGTACTCAAATATAATAAAAAAAAATATTATTTTGAAAAAATGAAAAAGATGAAAAATTCAAATGGGTCAAACAATTGAATTTCCTCTTGACCTTGATTTTTATAAATGATAATTAGAAAATCTAAAGCATTAAATTTATTATTTGAATAAATATATCCCAAAATTAATGAAATTATTTTAATTGAATATTTAAAAAATAAATCCAATTAATTAATTTTAATTTTAAGTTTATCTTATTCTATTTCTGAATAAAAATTTTTTTGAATAGTCAAAAAATTTATGTTATTTTTAATAAATAACATTATTATTTGAGTACTATTATTTACAACACGTTTTTTTTTTTTTTTTAATAGAGTTTATAGATATTTTGATTTTCTCTTAAACTCTAACAATATTGATGATATTGTCTGTACATTGAACGGCTATCTAAGTGACCGACACAAAAGTTTGGGGTGACACCACATCACTCAGCTTTCCCTGCCTTAGAGTGTGAAGAGTGTTTGTCACACGTATTTCAAATTTTCACTATTTCAGGAGATGATAATATTTTCTAAATAAACATTATAAAATTCTATTGTTAATTTGTCTAAATTATTTTCAAATATTATAGGTTTTGACAGCTAACTTTTCGGTGTACGTTTACAACCATCATCATCAGTGAGCTCAAGATTTTGTATAAATTATGTTTTTTGCTTCTTTTTTTTTTGCGAATCGGGGTCGACATTAAAAAAATTATATTTGCGCTCTCTTCCCCCAATCCTCGGCAGTACAGGAATAATATCGTAAAAAATTGCTGAGATTCACAATTAGTATAAACACAAAGAAAAATTAATTTTAAAGAAAAGTTTTTCCTTCCATGTGGCTTTTGGATTAGTTGTTAAATGAATGAGTCGAGTTAATATATTTATTATTTTTCTTTATTAAATGATCTCCGAATATTTGGTCAACATAAATTTAATCATTAGGTTTTTCGGTCAATTTATTTAGTTTGAATAGAGGCAAATTCTTTGAAAAGTCGATCGAGTTAGTTAAAAAGTGATTCAAACTTACACGAGTAGAGATATTTAATTAGGAATTCCCTATGATCATATTTCTCTTATTTCCTTCTCTTAATTTTTATTTACAATTAATACGGTTAATAGAACAAAAGGTAAATTATTCTGCCAGTCAAAGGCATGATAAAAAGAATTAAGAAATAACAGTATTAGCTCGGGCAACATGTGCTCGCCTACTACTTATGAGCCCATGAACCTGTGAGCAAACATGAATGCCTTTTATAGCACGAAATTTATGACTAAATAAATATGTTAAAATTAAAAAGAAAGGGCCTCAACTTTTCCAAACGCCACTATAAATGTTTAGTAAAAAACTAAAAGTATTTTCACATGTTTTATTAGAGAGAGAAAGGGCCTAATTAATTCCAAAGATTTAATGATCGAAGGGACAGGCTCAAAGTTACTGAGAATGGTAAGATATGGTATTTTCCAAGTCGCTGGAGAGTCAGGGTGATTTATAATACAGCATGGTTTAAGGACGAACTTTGAATTGAGAAGGTAGTCGCTTAAAACCAATGTCATATTATCCTCTTGACAGGACATACTATCACACATCTTTACTTTGTAATATTACCAGGTAATAGCGGGGCTAGGGAAGACTACTAAAACGCGGGATCATCACAATAAATTGTTTTTTTTCCTTTTTTGTTTTATCGAAAGAAAGTTATGAAATTAAAACAAAAATAATAATATATATGGATGCTAAAGTCGAAAGAGACAAAATTTATTTCTGAAGGTAATGAGATGTGGAAAGAATTTTAAGAATGAACCCCCTTCCATCCCGAGGGCCATCGGATGGTGAGTTGCACCTCCCGGGACACATGACATCCTCCATTTTGTTTATGCCTTCTGACCTCCGATTTCTTCATTTTTTACTGACAAAAGAAAGAAGCAGAGAGCTTCTCTAGAGTCAGAAAGCAAATAAGTAGAAAACCTGCGCACGTAGCAGTCTTGGCTGGCGAAATCAAATCGCAAGAATTTGTAATTTGTGCTCCCTAAATTCGGAAATCGACTTTTTTGACTTTCTAATAACTCACTTTTCAATTAAATTATTTTGAAATTTTTTTTTAATCTCTTTGGTTAATCTAATAAAATATTTTGTGCTAAATTTCACTGAGATCATTCCATTAATTTGGACACTAGAGAGGACACTGGACAGACAGAATTAAGCGCTTTATATAATATATAATATATTATAAAAGGATTTTTGACAACGGGTTGAAAGGTTTGTTATTCTTAAGTTGTAGAATGGAGGAGGACACGTAGCAAAAATGCCAATCATCAGTTCATTGTCGTTCCTTCCTACTAAACTTATTTGCGACTTGGGTACCATCATTACCTATCTAATCAAAAAAGTAGTAAGAAGTAGAGACAATGAGCAAAAGACTGGCTTCTTTGCTACCTATTCTCCTTTATTCTACGACAGAAGAATAAAAAACTATCCACTGGCAATTAATAATTAATCTGGTTAACTTGGGAAATAAATAAACATTTACCTTCACGTTGATCTTACTAGTACTAATTATACGTACCTACTTAAAAACAAGCTAACAAGTTAATTATATGAAACCAAGTAAGAAATTTGCTATCTTGTGTTTTTGTGCAATAATTTTCTAGTATGATCGATGTGAAGGTAAGATAATATCTATTTCCCAGGTTGAGAGATGATATATTCGAAAAAATAAGTAAAAATTAAAAATTAAGTGAGCCCCTGATACAAATAAAACAGTTTCTTGATCGCCAATACCGAGTGAAACTCAGTTATATATGATTTAATCACATAATAAACACATATTTAAAAAAGAAATTAACAATTTTGCGAGATAATTGCAGGTCTGGTTAGCGGGTTGCTTCTTTTTAATTATCTAGTTTCACTTATACTGTTAAATTTATTCACCATTTGAAATGCAATCTTTATCATCCTCTTTGAAAAAAAAAGTCTTTTTTTTAGTGGTCATAAATTTATAAACTGTCGCTCCATTTTCAATTAATCTATTTTTTTTTTTAATTAAATTGTCTTGAATTCAAAAGATTTATATAAATTTAAAAAATCCTGTTTTTCTATTAGAACAAGTCAATAAATATTATTCTTCTTTATTTGTTATAGTTTTTGGTTGGCATAAAAAAGTTAACATCCCAATATATAATGTGAATGTAAAATTTCTTTCCCTCGGGTAACACCATCTAGCGGATCTGCTTTCAACTATGAAATGTGTTTGAAAATCAACACCATTAAATTGAATCAAATCTCAACCAGGATATTTTTATAGAGAAACATCATACTACATTCACGATAGGCTAAATTTTATCCACTTCATCAGCCAATTGTGAATATTGTTTTACAAAAAAAATTTTGTCTGAATCTCTCTCAGGTTGGTGCAACTATGTCTGAACATACATTTAATTATTGGCAATAGTCGGAAGATGGGAAATAAAATAGCCTGAAACGTCTAAAGATGAATGAAATATTGTGGTTCTCTATAAAAAAATATCCTGGCTGATATTCCTATATTGCAATCCAATTATAATATATATAGAGCCATATTAGTCAATATGTGTAAATAATCCTTTCTCCGTTGGTTACGAATTTTTAAGGCCTGCTTTCAACTATGGAAAGTTCAGATGTTGCAAGCAGATTCGCTAGATGGCAATGCAGAGACAAGGAATTACCTTAGGGAGTGAAATTTTACTTTCGGGCGTTCGAAAGATGATGTGTTTGTTGGGCCGTGCCCCCCCCCCCCCCTACATCCGCCGCGATTACGGAAGATTTTATATCCAGTCCATGAGGTGTGAATTATCCCCAATCAAACAAAAAATCACTCATTATTGTTATTTGTAAAAGATATATTGACTGGATCCGAAAAGCCTTTAGACTATTAGAAAAATCAACATTTATTTCAAATATACACTTATTAGTCAACAAAACAAAGTTAAACGTAAAATATTAATTATTAATGATGACAGTGATAACAAGCTTGAATTCAAAATTTAAAAATCATATGAATTATTTAATATTTTTATGACACCATAAACTAATGGTAAAATGCAATAATAAGGTTTTGTATTCGATTATTTGATCAGTCATATATTCTTTATTGTTATATATATATATATATATATATATATATATTGATTCTATTCATTAGTGAAAACCGTTTCAAATTGATAAAGCTGTTTAACAAGAATTAATTCTTCTAAGAGGCATTTTCATGTATAGAGATTAATTAAAAAAAGCATTTATAAATTTTAACTTGATTCGTTTTGCATATTTTTATATGTTTTTTTTTTAATCAATGAAATATTTATATGTTAAAATCAGAAACTTCTTAGAAGCAGGTATGTTTTAACTTTGGGGCTTGATAATGATTGAATTTTACAAATTATTCCATCGAATTCTCGAATGTTGTTGAAATAGAATTAAAACTTTCGGGCCTCCGCAAATGCCTCAGTTCCACTTGGAGGAAATGGAGGCCTAGTCTCCCTGCCATATGGCTTGAGATTTATTTTGTCATTATCTCCTTTTATTTATTTCCCAGTTAATAAAAGTTATCATAAAGTTTTTCTTTATTTTGATAAGCCTCTGTCGGCTTGATAGGAAAAATTCAAATATTCTATTTTAATACTCAAATTAATTAAATAAATATCATTTCCTTCTTAATTAAATGTCAATTTTTTTTTTTCTAAAGACAATTCACTTTCGGAATATGCTTGTCAAAATAATGACTCGAAAATTGTTTTCTTTCGTATCAGTTATTTAACAGTTCATCTTTCTGGAAAATTTGAAAACTTATTTAAGAATATTATATGTCGTTTTTTTTTTTTTAAAGAAATAAAAACAGATTTAACAAAGTTTATTTATAAATATATTAAGCAAAATTTAAATGATTTACTTTTGGCAATATTGTTTTATATTGGGCTAGGTGTGTAACCCGCCCTCTGCACCCCCTGAATTTTCCGTGTAAAATTTTTTTGCATATCTTCTTTTTCGTTTTTTATAATGGAAAGAATCTGGGTCCAAAGTTATACTAAGGTGGTCAAAAAATTTTATTATTTATAGTTGTGTTATTAATTTTTCAAGTGTTTTTTTTTTTTTTTTTCATTATCCTTATCGTAATTGAAATTTACCAGTCTAAAAAATAAAGAAATATTTTAAAAATTATTGCCAGTAAATAATCACTTGATGCGACTCTCGTTCATTCGTTTCAGACATTTTTTTACATACCTCTTGAAGTTTTTAATGTTATTTTTCGCTTCTTTATACCACGAAGAAGTCTCACCGTAAAAATCCTATTCTTCCCAAATTAAATCCAAAATAAATTTTCCACATTCTAAAATGGGGGGTTACCTATTCCTAATCTGAATTAATCATTCTAAAACCATCCCTGGAAAATTTTCAACATCATGGAAAAAATTCCAAGAAAATTCGTCCAGTAGTTTCGGAGTCTATGCGTTACAAACAGACACAACGACTTCGACTTTTATATAAGTATAGATACTAATTAAATTTTTATATTAGTTTTAGGCATAAGTTTTTCCAAAAATAATATAGAGAATTGAAAATTAAAATAATTATTTAAATCTCACAGCTATTATTCTACGATTAATTAAATATATAATATTAATAATAATAAATATTATATTTAATGAATCGGAGGAGGGCTCTGTGGAGTAATCGGTAGAGTGTTGCCATTCTGCACAGGAAATCGGTGTTCCATCCCGGGCAGAAAATAAAAATATTTAATGTAAACAATTCCTCAAATATGCCCTGGGTTAGAACATTGGATCCCACCACAATTAAGCCCTCAGGCAACTTAGGGAGAGGGAGTGGCTGTGACACCCTCTCCTATGGAAAGGACGTAAAGAAGGATTCCATCTCAATGAAACACTCTTCGCAAGGAGTAGGCTATATGCCAGTATTGAGAGTCCCTCCTCAAACTAAGAATGAATATAGGAGGAGGAGTTTGAGTTAGAAAATAAACTAACTTCACGGGGTACCGAAAAATGACTACAGCCAGAGGTCAGCTGGGTTTGAGATGTGTGTCTCAGTACACGAAACCACCTCGGATAAATAAACGGGGAACCAGGTAGGTGGGCCTATACGGTCCAAATGAAATAAAATGTATTTAATGAATAAAATTTTTGTCATTTGTATAGATAGAAATATAATTAATATAAATTTATTAATTAATAATTATGATTATAAAGTCTTTTGAAAATGTCGAAATTTATATTTATCGTAATTTTTAAACTTTTATTAAAACTTTTACATAAAAAGTTATGGATCCATGGATCTTTTTTCCAGTTGATCCCAATGCTGGATGCTGTATCTAAGACTGATGTAGGATGCGTTTTTAGCCATTTGCACAAGATCTGCAGATATCTTCGTCAGTCCTTACTGGTCCTCTTCGGCTTTGATATATTCACCCAAGGAGAGGACCTCAAAGGACCGATGACGATATTCGCAGTACTTGGGCAAATAACTAAAAACGTCCTTCTTTCATTCTCCCATAGAGTAATAAAAAATTTCACAAATTTCAAAAAAAAAAAAAAAAAAAAAAAAAAAACAAAGGTGAGATATGTGGAAAAATACAATTAAAATAATATTTTATTTAAAAAATTTCAAAAAGCTTTATTCCTATTTTTGAGAATCTAAGTAATTTAAAAAATTCTCATTTTACTTTATATGAGAGTATAATTTTTTTTATTCAATCTGGAAGTTAGCAATAAAATTAATATTGTGTTATGTTTTATATTATTCAAGTAATTTTCATTTAATCCATCCATGAAGAGGAAAAAAAAATGAGAATACAAGTCCTGGGAAATTGCACCTGTCATTGCATTTTTTTAATTGGATTACTAAGAGAAACGAAATCGGGGATTTCTAAAATATATTTTTCAGTCTAGACCAAAGATTAAGAGCATATTCTAAATTTAAATTAAAATGGGAGATTGGATCTTAATAATTATATTTCTTTTTTTATTATTTTTAATTAAAATTGTTTTGATGGAGAGGAAGAAAAATTTGTTGAAAAAAAGAAATCTTTGTTTTATTTTTAATATTATATAGTTATATATACATCAGTGAGAAAATTTTTTTAAAATCTTTTTCGGCATCTTTGGCCATTTAGACTCCGTCCTTATTTATTTATACTAATTGATAGTCAATATAATATAAATAAATTTTTGTCGCTCAAGACGGGAAGTGACCTTTGGTACGTGAGGCAAGACCTTTACCTCTGCACCAAGTGGCAGAGCCAGAGAAAATTTTATATAAATTTTTCTTATAGGAAGTGGGATTTTTCTTAAATTGGCAAAAGAAATGAAACCGAGAAAAAACAAGCTGGGATGATGAAAAAAGAGGTAAAGAAATACCAGTAATCTTAGCTCAGGTAACTCATGGTTGTCAATTAATTATACGAAAACTTCCTCGGAAATAATTTAATAACTTATGTAAAATGCCTTGTCCCTTGCTGCAGAACTAGAGGTGTGGCCTCACGTAGCAAAGGTCAGCGGTTCGCTTCCCGTCCTGAGCGACAAAAATTTATTTATATTATATTTGCTATCAATTAGTATAAATAAATAAGGACGGATTCTAAATGACCTCAGATGCCGAATAAGACTTTAAAAAATAAAAATAAAAAATAAAAACTTATGTAAAATAAAGTTTATTTGCATAATCGAGAAGTTTGGTATGAAGTATCATGAAGCTTAATAAATTATTTTTCTCTTTTCGGCATTGGAGGCCTATAGACATACAATAAAAATATATTAATTCGATAACTGTTATCTCTCTATATACTTATTTAAATTAATTGGTAACTTATGAAATTTATATAAAATAATCGCTCAGGACGGTGAATGAAATATATTAACATAATAAATTTTAAAAAATATATAGTTAGAAGTGGGAGTGGGGAAAATGTCCCTCCCTCTTTTGGCTTAAACTCTGCCCTAAAGGCTCTTTTATATGTTGTATTATACTCACAAGGTTGATCTTTTGAGTGAATAAAATATGCATTATAATTTATTTCCCTTTTCGCATTTTTGTATTAAAACTTTTCTAATACCAATTTAATAAAAACACACACATATAAAAAGTAAAATTTTCCTTGATTGTTAGAAAACTTAGTCAGTTCTTCTTAGCGACTAACATAAAAAATAATATATTTTAACTTTATGAGGAGGAATAATAGTTCCAGAAAATAACTTTTGTCACTAATTTGGGGTTAATTAGGGATGTAATGATCGAGGATGGCTATGTTACAGTTCAATGACTTAAAACACTCTTTGCCACAAACAGATCGATCTCTCGTTTTCCATTCTTTCCTTAGGGCCGTCTGTCTGTCCCAAAAGGGGAAAACGGGCGCCGCTAAGGGGGGCAAGTCCAATGCAATTTGCACACTGTCGCCCTTCGATTGCTATTTAGTCGCATGCCTCGACCCATGGCTCTATTGATCCGCTCTTAAATCTTTTTTACTTCTTCTATACAAGGTACCTTACTTCCTAAATAATGTATTATAATAATTAGAATCTCATTTGTATAGCTAAATGTTTCTCTCAATTAGATGATAAAATGTTAACAACAGAGAGATATAAATATTTTGTTTCCAATTATCCTTTGCTGTATTAGAAAATATATCCACAATATATGAAGATGAAACTACTACCGTGGATTTTCGCAAACTAAAAGAAAAAATGTTTTTTTTTAATAAATATATATTTGATGATTCGACGAAATGAGTTAAGCAGACTTTATAATTCTGAATTTCTAAATCAGGTTCAAATCCAGTTTAAGAGAAAAAAAAATAATGACACATGACTCCTCCTCGGAGAGACAGGAGGAACTCGTCTCATTAAAATTCCAAGTGTGACACGCCTGAGTAAACACAATGAGCCAGTACCTGAGTGATTAAGATTTGTAATCGTAGAATTTAAGTAATTTATTTGCAACTTGAAATTGTGTACATACAATAGTAATTCTGTAATAACAACGAATATCTTAGCGTATAAACCGAGAGATAAATTTTGGCTTAAAATTTCAGTATTTAATAATGTCGGGTGTATTAGCCCTAATTATTATAATAAAATTCCTTGTTTGTTTTTGTTTTTTTTTTTTTTTTTTTTTTTTTTGTATAAAATTTTCATATAAAATTTATTAATTTATAGAGTGCAATAGAAATCGAGGTTAACAATTAACATTTACACAGCTTTTTTATTAAAATATTTTTATTTACGCTTTAATGACGACGTTTTGACAACGATTCTGTCTTCAACCGGTTTTTCTCAACGAACAATCACTTTAAAATCTTGCTGACAAAAAGTTTGATGCTTAATGCCATAATGGTTTCACTCAACCAGTAATGCAAACGAACTTTTTGTCAGCAAGATTTTAATGTGATTGTACGCTGAAAAAAGACCTAAAGACAGAAACGATGTCGAAACCTCGTCGTTAAAGCCTAAATAAAAATATTTTTAAAAAAGGTTGCGTATTTTTTATATCATATCCTTCAGCCTAATCAAATTATTTAAAAACAAATTTGTTTTTATTTTTCAACTGGCTGCAGCCTCCCGTCCCTAATTTAAATTATCTACTACAGCCATTAACAAAAAAACAACCGTCAAAAGTCTTAGCATGTAATAATTCATTAAACAAAGACGTGCACGTTCAAAATTCACTAGCTGCTTCTAGACCCTTAAACTGCAGGATTATTTAGCAAAATATTGTTATTGTAATTTTACTTTAGATATTGTAAAAATTTTTAAAATAAACAAATACTTAAATGAATAAAAAAAAATTAAAATAGAATATTTATATTTAGATGTTTAAGAGACAAAATCACCAACTCCGATCTTTTCTTCAAAAACAAATTAAATGGAAAAATTTTTAATATTTCTATCAAGAAAAATATTCAAGGGAGAAAATTACGTATTTAGAATTAAATATTTTTTTCTTTTCTTTTCATTTTTGTTTTTTAATATCAAAAAAAAAAAATCAAAGAGGTTAATTTTGTTTCATGTGCATCCGTGTGAGGATATATATTTCTAATTGGAGCGGGTTGTTATAAAAGTCACTTGGGATCAGCTTTTATTTTTCATTGTATCTCATAAAGAAAGAAAACAAAATAAAAATTAACTTCATGTAATAATTCTCGTATCACTATAATTAGTAAAAAATTACGCAAAATCTTTTTTTAGGAATTATTAATTGAACAATTTTTTTTTCGTATAATATTTTCGGCCACTCATTTTGTATACTTTTTCAGTTGCATTTTTGGTATAAATCAAAAATTTTACAATTCTAAACGAGTGAAAATAAACATAGCTATCACCCTTCCCAAAGTATAATCGGGTCGTGGTGGCCATCTTTGCTTCCATTTCATTATAATTGTAAAATTATTTGATTTGTCCTAAAATTGCCAAGGGTATAAAATGATCGGTCGAAACTTTGCTCTATAGAATTATATCAAAAAAGTTTAAAAAAAAAATTGTTTAATAATTAGGTATAAGGACAGTGAAATTTAAGAATAAACAGTCAGTAGCCAGACATCTTACTAGGGGCAGTGAAATTTCTAATGAAAAAATCTAGAGTATGTAAGATAAAAATAAATGTATTAAACAATGGTGTGATGTGGAATTATTAATAAATCTTCAATTGAATGAGGAATTTCTCAGATAGCTGATAAAGGCGTGAACGCAATTCAAGAAAAATATATTTCAAAGGCAATAAATTTATTAGGTCTTTCGGCAACAAGCCATCTTCAACAATTTACAAAATTTTTACTCAAGAATTGCTTGTGAAAAAAAAAGTTAGATTACAATAAATAGACAATTATTAAACTATAAATGAGATATTAAAAAAAGAATAGATATTAAGTAAAATAGTCAATAAAAATATAAGTTTATTTTCAAAATATAAAGTGAGTGAAAATAAAGAATTATCAAACAAATATTTATTTGAATATAGAGGTTAGAGAAAAAAAATAATATCGATTTTATTGTAATACGAAGAAACATTATAACAATGTATAAATACTATATTATTTTGTGTAAGTACAAACAATCTAAAAAGATATATTAAGATATTACAAGTATAAATAGCCCTGTCCCTTGGTGCAGGCGTAGGGGTCTCGCTTTACCAAAGGTCAGTGCTTCGCTTCCCGTCCTCAGCGACAAAAATTTATTATGAAGACAGACTGCAACAAAAAAAGAAGCCCTTGGATACCAAAAGCCGAAAGGAGGACAAAATTTATTGGTCCATCTTCAGTCACTTATTGGCTATTTGTGGTAGGCCCCGTGTGGTAACATGGGTGTCTTTTATAATAATACAATATACATGTCACCACACGACACTCACTATAAAAAGAAATAATATATATATATATACATTCTAACATCATGACAACTTTGGGCCTACCACAAATAGCCCATAAGTGACTGAAGATCGACCAATAAATTTTGTTCGAAATGTCTCCTTCAGTTTTTGGCTTTTTTTTGCTGCAGTCTGCCTTCTTACTACTTTATTATCATCCAACAGCAACTGATAACGAATCGACAAAAATTTATTTATATTATATTGGCTACCAATTAATATAAATAAATAAGGACGAAGATTAAATGGCCTCGGATGTCGAAAAAGACAAAAAAAAAAAGATGTATAATATAAAGAAGAATATTAAAAAAAAATTATGTTATAAATAATTTTGTCATTGGGGGTTTATTTTACTAATTAATAATACAAAAAATAATATTAATATACAATAATTTGTCACTATTTCTGCGGCCATTATCAGGTAGATGCATTGATAGACAAGTAAACATGTACTCTATGCAATAACAATGCATGCTGAATACTTGTTAAAGAATAATTCCTTCCTTTTTTAATTATTTGAAATGAAATTTGAACTTCTTAAAAATTCTAGCTTTGTATTTTTAAAAGAAAAATATTTTATTGAGATAGATATAGAAATTTTTTATACTTTTTTAGCTCGTATATGAACTCAGCAATAGCACTAAAGAAATTATAAATTTGTATTTGTTTGATCAGCTTATCACCCCATATGTTGGGCAAAAGATATTTTGTGTATATCATTTTAATTTTCTAAATAAAAATTTGCATTATTATATTAGCTCATCCCAAATTGATTTTGGGCGTTAGTTCAATGGTGTCATTTATCTTTAATATAACTCATCAATAAAATAAGAAAAGCAAATTTGAATATCAAACAAAGCATTTTGTGAGTTTCGTAAGCGATTTTCTTTTAAGATATATCTCAACAATTTAAATAGAGACATTGAAAAAATTGCTCTCGTTGGGATAATATTTTATATTTCATAAATGGCTATCAGTTCATGATTTATATCGTTTACATATTTATAAAGTTTTTAAGTAATAAAAAAAAGTTTAAATTTAAATTAAAGATATAAAGTCTTTAAGTAACATAACAAATAGAGAGACAATTTTCGCGGTAAATATTGTTTATTTAGATACATTTAGGGCCTCTTCACACTAAACGAATCAGAAGTGTAAAGGGACCCTTTTACTTCACATATTCACATCGCCTATTTTTCAGAAATAAACACCTTGATCAATACAGTGCGGTAAATAAAATAAATTTTTTTATTCTTTAAAGTAATGTAATATATATAAGGTTTTGTATTCCAAAGAGGAATAAAAAGGACAAAAAGCATGAACTCCGAATTTTTTATTTTTTAGATCTACTAAATCCATTTTTCGGCTTTAACTTTATTTGCTTATTGTCCGAATGAACGGAAAAACTTATAAGTAGTGAAGGGATTCAGAATGAATATAGATATTATATTAAGCACACTAATGTCCCGGAGAGGTTGGAGTCCTGGGTTCATTTCCCTGGGACCAAACGAACTCTTAACCCACCAGTAAAGAATACACACTAGAAAATATTAAATATAGTATGACAACGAACTAGTTCATAAAAAATCTCGAGGTATACTCGTATATCGGATATTAATATCTATTTCAAAGTGATAGGTCTCAAATTTAATAGCTATCAAGTTTCATCTGAATTGTTTAATAATTGTTGTTTGTTTGTATTACAGAAGTAAAAAGCGTGTTATACACAGATATGATTGCGAAATCGTTTTTTGAACTCAGGAGGTGACAAAACACAAAGATGCGTTGAAAACCGAAAGTTGGAAATTTTTATGATACCATTACATCTGATGAGAGAAGGAGAGGCGTGAAGCAAGTAGAGAAAAAAAAAGCAAAAGTGGGATAAAAATATCACCACTCGTGTAATTAAGCATTGGTGTAATTAGGCAACCCAAATAATCTCTCACCAATAAACTGTCCATAACAAGTTTCCCTATTAAAATCTTTCCATCAAATTTTATAAAAAAACAAATTTTTCAATCCGAAATGTACATAAAATAATATTTATTATACTTAATATTTCAACATAGTCCATAAGATTTAACTGTATGTTCTCTAAAACATTAAGTATACATATTTTTGATATTGGTAGTACTCTTAGGCCAAAGACAAACAAAGTCAATAATATTGAAATGGAGCAACTTTTAATGAAGATTTCAATTTGTTTGTTTCAGGCCTCGGCATGGAAATAGAGGATGTCTCCTCAGCTCCCACGACCTCTGACCCGGTGAGTTCCCTTTGAGTTGTAAATGTTTTCTCTTTTTATTTAAACCAGTTGACTGGCCATCCAAGAAACAAATTAACTAAAGTGTTTATTACATTTTTGTACTTTCTGTAAAAGTATTTCTCCGAATTATATATAAAATGATATTTTTATATTAAGCTCAATAAAATAAAACAATAGGTTATTTACAAAATATATTAAAAATAAATCTGGTAGGGCCAGATAATTTTCATTTGCATATTATTATTTATATTTTATTGGATAGGAATTTTATATTTTAACTAAATATCAGTTAGCATTATTTTTAGACACATAGAGAGAATCTCTATATGCTCTCTAAGGTCTCTTATAGTAAAATTCTCCATATTTCAAAAACGAGTAGGTTTTTTGAAAAAATGTATATAACAAAAGTTAATTAAAATTTCACTAGAATAGTTTTTCTATAGATAAGTTTTCTTAAATATTATTATATAAATACAAAATTATTGATACAAAACTAAAAAACTGCATAAGTAAAGTACTCTTCATGGGCATTAATACTAAAACCAAAATATATATTTTATATTTCTTTAATTAGGTCATTGAGATAAAAAATTTAAAGAAAATCGTTGTAGTGAATTTTGAAAAAATGAAAAAAAAAGTACTTGTGTAAAATAATAGCAATAGATAGCCGATTTTGATCAAAACTTTGCTGTCACATACTCAATTAAGTCTAAATTTATGTTCGTTCTAGAATTTGGAGTTTAGCCTATATTTTGGAGGCACACACAAACGGAATATTTTTTGAAAATAACATTTTCTGACTCAGATGACTTCATTGTGTATTTCCGTTGAAACCTCAATTTCGAAATTTTGAACCGAATGCAATAATACTTTCATTACCTTCGGTAATGATTGAACATTTACATTTAAAATATCGTGGTAAAAAAATGCTTATAATATAAAGTGATGTGCCAGACCAGATTTCTCTGTGATGTTGACATTTTTATAATGCTCTCTATTCAAGAAAAAAATGATAAGGCTATCATATTATCATTATCATATTCATAAAAGTATTTATATTGAAAAATACTAGATCGGGATCCGTCCTTAGAGAAAACTTATCTTATTATAGTCTATTTATATTAATAATATGTAAAAAAAAAATTAAATTGACTTTTTAGAGGGCTCTTTAAATATCTAAAACGGTAGAAGATAGGAAATTTTTTTTCAAACAAAAATTGTTCATAAATTTTTTTAAATCTAATTTCTTAAAAGGAGATTACTTTATGTGATATTTTAATATTTTCTATTAGAAGGCTAGCGATAATATTTGTTTTTAAATTTCAAATATCTTATATAATTGGTGATACTTCTTAACCAACGAATGATATTTACATAAATACATTGAGCTAGAAATGGGATAATTTGAAATTATATCCCCCCGGGGGAATATACTACTTGATAAAAAAAAAAGAAAAGAAAAGAAAAAATAAATGAAAAAACTCCAAAATAATCATTACAACGCACTATGGAAAAACAGTGCATAATTGCATTTCATTTCATTGTTAGTGACATTGTTAAAGGCGATGTTTGTATGTTAGTTTCATTAATAAATTGTTCATGTCTTATCTTAATTAAAAATATTTTGTATGTGCAGCCCACCTGGCTTAGTATCAGCGTTCATGAGGCCCTTTAATAAAAAAGTTTGCCCACTTCTCAGCTACAGCAAACATTGCTCATAGAGTACCAGCCTTTTTGTCATTATTATTTGATTAATGTTGAAATATCGACAAGGACATAAAATAATTCGTTATAATTAAATTAATTTATTTTACCCAGCGGCTATTTCATTAATCTTCAAATACCGAAATGGGATTATTTAATCACGGAGAAAACGGAATATGCCCTTCTAAATTTATAATAATTTTACTTCCTCGCACTATTATATAAATTATAATAGTAAGTATAGTATAATAGTAAGGGGAAAATATTATGTACATGAAAAATTTAACCCTGAAAAATTATTTATTAGATGTACTTTCTATAAAATTAACCCTTATTTCACCCCCCCCCCCCCCCCCAAAAAAAAAAAAAAAATTTTTGAGGCCTTCTTTCCCTCTTGTGTTTTTTGAGGTTTTTTGAGATTTTCTCTTAAACTATTCAAACTATTAAATTGGCTGTACATGTAATGAATTAGATAATCTTTAAGATGTATTAATCATTTTCCAACTCAAAATAGTGTGGGCCCTCAAGGATTTTAAGAATCCCATAGAAAACATAAGACAACTCGATGCCATGGTAATTGAATATAAATATTTGCAATATCTGTTTAATAATAAACCAGATTTAATCGCCAATTTAATTAATTTAATTTAATTTTTTATATTAATGATAATTGATTAATACACACAAAAATCCCTAAAAATAAAAAGTAACGATATTGATTAAATTGGGCTATTGGGTATGAGTTAATAAACCTACATCATCACAAAGAAAAACACTGAATCTCCCACTTTTTTTTTTAAATGTAATTAATTAAAAAGATGTTTATATAAACAATAAACAAAAAATCGCAATAAAAATAAATATGACTTGTATACTCGTTAAGTAATATTCCCAAGGGGTATGCTATGGTTAGCCCTTGTTAAAGAAGGGCTGGAGAGTTTTGCAATTTTGTTGCCTATTTTCTTTTATTCTATTAAGAAGTGTATTTTTTATTGTTTTTTTTTTTTTTTTTTAAACAAATCAAATTGACAAAATTAAGTATAAAATTCTATAAAATTTTACGGTGTATTGACAAAATATTCTAAAACGAATAAATGAAGCTGAATATCTCGCCAAACTGAAATTATATGAAAGAAATTAGTGCTTAGTCACGCCAAAATAATGATGTTGAAAATATACTCTATTTAATATAAATTCAGTACTCATCTCTCGGAGGAGGGATAGAGCGGACGACTGACGGACAGTGTTTTTGTGAAAATCTGGTAAAGAGGATGATTACCATAGTAAGTGTGATCGGCGGACTATCATCCCTCTGCCTCCATTTGATCAATACAGAAATTATGTTAAATAGAGCATAAATAGATTTTTTTTCAAAATCGTATTTCTTATTATTTTGGGCCAATTTTATTTTTTTGTTCTGAGATCATATGATTTCAAGTAATTAAATAATTATCCAACCATATTTATTTATACCATTTAACCATAAGTTTTCATCGGACTGTTTGGATCCGAACCCATTTAGCTTTGTAGTTATCAATATTACCAACACCGCATATCTTTATTTCCATTATTATAATAAGTAATTCTAGTAAGGGAAATTATATTGTATCATTACTTTCGAGTTGGTCCTTTTTAATAACCCACACTTGATTAACCAATTCGTTTAAGCTGTAGCGCATCATTTTTGTCACACTTATTAATAATAGCAAACATGTTAATGTGACATCCAAATAATTAGATCGATAACATAAATGACAAAATTTTAAGTATTCAAATTCCTTTGAGATAAATGATATAAATTCCATAAACAGAGGGAAAGATATTATCATATTTGGAATTTTGGAAATTTGATTTTGTACCATTACTATAATTAGATTAAACATTACAAGCGACATCCCTTTGGGAACCCATCCATTAAACTCCATTTTGGTCTCATTATAATTACATCTGATTTTTGCAGCATCTTCAACTAAACTAGACACAGTTAACGTAATATGAAGATGCCAAATCATTCTCTCTAGTGGCTTTATGACTGAAAGGAGAAGCTTATATAAATGAAATTTACTTACGGAAAAGGACAAATTATTGTTAATATTTAATATTATATATATTTTCTGTAGAAGAGGAGTACTTTTTTTTTATTTTCTTTTACCTCTATATGGTATAGGGAAAGTATTGTGATGACAAAAAAAATTTGATGTCGAAATTTTGAGGTCCCCTGAGTCTAAAAAATTGATCTGTCTGTGTATCAAAAAAAAATGTTCGATGCTCAAATTTTTTGTTTTTTTTTTTAAGTCCTTTTCGGCATCTGAGGCCATTTAGACTCCGTCCTTATTTAATTAAATTAATTGGTAGC
>JAAAKE020095877.1:0-11697 GCA_010014785.2 Anisolabis maritima | reverse complement strand
TTAGAAAAAATGAAAAGATGATGGGCGGGGGGGGGGGGGGGGGGGGCGGGGGGGGGGGTTTGGTGAGGAGTGTAGGGAATCGCCACTCGCCACAGGTGTTCCTAAATAAAAATAAATCACTTTACTCTATTTAAAATTATTTTAGTTCTGAGCTCTCGGAATAGGAATAGGGCGAACTACTGCAGAGTTGTGCATGAAAGAGTGAGCAGCAGTGAGTGAAAATTTATCAAGGAAGGTAGTAGTTACCAGAGAGTTCTGATTTGTAGGCGGACTGTTAGTCTTCCGGTCCCCCCCCTCCCCCCCACTCTACTCCTCCAATATTACAGTAATTTTAATTAGAGTATAAATGTTACAACAATGATGCAACAATGTCATCATAAAGGCACGGGCGTAAGAGGTGAACCCAAAGGGCCCCCACCGAAAGTTTCTATCTGAACCGGTATTCCATCTGCCATTTCTCAAGACATTAGATTTCGCTCTCCTCTCAACTCCAAAAATTGGGTACTTTATCCAGCTCTGGACATTTTTGACCAAATATATAAATTTTCTTATTTCTTTCTCCTAATAGAACAAACTCTATAATTGTTTTTCTCTATAGTACAGCTAGAATTTTCTTCTAAAGTGATATATTCCTTTCTTGGATAAGGCAAGGGCAGACTTATTTTGAAAGAAAATTGGATATCATTTCTGATGAAAAAGAATGCAGTGCCTTAAGTTTAAAATATTTTTGACGGACTTTAACCTACAATAAACAAAAATTCAGCAACTCATGAAAAAATATTTTAGATGTAATTTTCCCATATCTATTTATTACAGTGGCGTAGCAGAGTCCAAGAGGCGGGGGTGCAGACTTTCAAGTTTAAATTCAAGTATTCCCTTCTAAATACCTTTTTTTTTTTTTGACAACACTTCCACTATTTAGTGTAATACTACATACAATTCGGAAATTGCCAAAAATAGCCAAGAGATGTTGAGAATCCCAAAAAGAAATTGTCTATCCTACTTCTCTTGCTTTCTTTCACTTATTGATTAAAAAGAAGAAATGCTAGTCGTATCTCGGTTAATTCGTAGTCCCCTCATAGACGTGGGCGAATAAGAAAGAAAAGGAAACTCTAGCAATACATTTAATTAGTCTAATGAAAACAAAGGCCAAAAGGTTCGCTATGGCAACGTATACTTGGGAGCATTCATTCATTCATCCTTGGACTAGGTCCTGCTATATTTTTTTTTTTTTGACAAGTGGCTAAAATTTAGCACAAGCCATGTTTTGTTATCTAACTTACAATTTGCGGGGGCAGCTGAGTGCAGAATCGAAGGACATGACAGTGACAGTTGAGCAAAAAAATAGCAAACAAATGACTCTCTAATCAGATAATTTTAATGAAAAGATCTCTTGTTCATATTTTATTTATCTAATAAACTAAATTTTTTTCTTAGAAAAAAATTATTATCAAATAATTAGAGCCGACATCTGAACTGAAAAATCGAATGTTTTTTTTTTTCTACATTTAAAATTTTTTTACAGAATCTTTGCTTGTATTTTTATTGTTATTTTTTATTTAAGTCAACTTAGTTATACTCTTGACGCTTGTTTTACATGGATATAGGTAGATTTATATTATTATAATACAAAATACGTTTTTATTTTGTTCACTGTGAAACTGATAGTAGTAAAAGACTATTGGAGCTATCTCACCTATCTAAGCCAAAAAAATACCATAAAATACATAATAAAAAGTGAGTAATAAAGAGAAGGTCTGAAAAAAGGAAAGAATAATACAAAAAATGAAAAGTAATTTGTTAAATTAAATTAATGGTGTGTGTAGACGAAGGTAGCAAATGAAAAACAAGTTCAAATACACAGATTTTGTTATCAAACTGGCAAGATGACTTTTTTTAAACAAAAGGCCATATTCAAATTTTTTTTTTAAACTATAAAGTAATCATAGAGAAGACGCAAGAATGAACGTTTCTTTTGAAACTCACTATACAAGGATGTTTATAAACCACCGGTAAGCATCAATAATTGAATATTTAAATTAATATATAGTAGGCAAAAGTGACTTAAAAATAAACAAAAAAAGGATTGGAAAATTCAATCCTACTATTATAAACATCTAAAAAGTTAAATAACATCAAATGTTTTTCTATTATAAATCTTTCTCCATTCACATAAAATTCATTTTCATTAAAAATTTTTCTTTTTTAATAGATACTATAAAAATCATTACCACAGTCATCAAATTTGTAGCTACTCAATTATTTATTATTACAACAAAAAAATTTAATAGAAAAAAGAAAAAAAAAAGGCTCCGCTTTCGACAATCTGCGAATACTATTAAAAACTCTTTCGTTATGATCTTAAAAAAAAAAAAAAAACTAAGAACAAAAAATTTAATTGTTTTTCATTATTTAAGTAGATAAACTTCATTTTTTGCTGGTGTGAATTTTTTTATAATCGAAAAGACCATAAAGCATCTTTTATACCTCTTTTAGATGTAAAAGTTCTCTTTATATGGCAATAATTTTCCAACTCTATTCAAACTAAGATAGTTATATTAATGATTCATTCTGTCCACTATCGTCGCCCTTTAAAATATTACAATATGACATTAAGTTGCAATTTTTCACCGAATTTTATTACTTTAAAAAAGAAGAAGAGGTGTTTGTAAGAGAGAGGGAATAAAACAAAGGGAGAATAAGATTAATTTTAATGGGAGACATACCTGAATTATATATCCCCTTTTAGAATTCAAATTATTAAAATTTTCAGTGATAATGTGTAATTATGATCAAAATCAACACCTAAATGGACATTACACTTCACCGGTGCTTATTAAGGTGTGTAATCAGAGCCTGGAAAATGCCATATTAACATATTTTAAACCGTTAGGTATATTTGGGTCAAATTTACTATTTTCACGTTTCAACTAAAAAATAGATAAAATATATATTTTGATAATATCAACCGAAAAGAGATATTTTATCTTTAATGACATATTTAGGCCATACGAGGGAGCTTTTTATATTTCGGGGATTGCGCTAAACTAGTGCTGCTGACGCTTCTATCGTAAAATTTGACATTTTTGATGGTATACATACTCAGAACGTATTGACATACGAGCGCTATTTGTGTAGTTTACAATAATTAAAAGAAATTCATCTCGGCTAAGAATGGAATTAACATGAATCGTGAACATTTTCGAGCGATTATTTTTTACCACTTTAAACGAGGATTAACCCAACAACAGTGCATCGATGAACTTAATTCGACTTTTGTCGAAGAAGCACTATCAAGGACCACTGTTTATCGATGGTTTGCCGACTTCAATCGTGGCCGTAGTTCGGTTAAGGACGAATTTCGTGAAGGCCATCCAAAATCGGTTGTTGTTCCAGAAAACATTGATGCTGTGTGTGAACTGATATTGCAAGATCGTCATTTTACTTATTGTGAGATTGAGGTATCCTTGGGCATTAGTGAGACCAGCATACATCCAATATTGCATTATATTTGGCCGCCAAAAAGATTTGTTTTTGATCTCAAATCCCGAAATATAAAAGGCAACATTCGTATAAAATACTAAAATTGATTAATTATTTTCTTTACATATATTTGAAATATAGTATAGTGAGAAAGTATTTATTTTATTAAAAAAAAAATTTTTTTTTATTAAATTATTTAAAAATTTTAAAACGTTTAACATTTTAATTCATTTAATGTAAAATTAAATAAAAATGCTTAAAATTAAAATAAATATAAAATAATCTTGTTTTACAAAAATAGTTAATTTTAGTTAGTTTTTAAATTAACTTTTTATATGTTCACGATACCAAAATTCTCTACATATAAATATTAAATTAGTTCACCGAATGAAGGCGATCAAAATTTTTCAATGGAAGGTGACAAAAATTTTGTCACTATGGTACGGGATGTGTATAAAATGTATTTGATTTTTTGAATGTATTCTTTTGATCAGTCCAATGTTAGCACCTAATTACCATATAATTAAAAATTACCATATAATTCAATCTACCTATCATTTTAAAGTGTTAAAATTTGCAGTGGATAAAATTTTTTGATAAATTTGAAATAAAGGACAAATGACATTTTTTGACTTTTTTTAAGGACATTTTGACACATATTTTTAGATTTTTAGCAACATAAAATTCTAGGATCTCGTAATCACTTCAAAATCTTGGCTGACGCCGGGGTAAAGTGAGTTTCAAAAGAAACCCCAACTCATATGTGATTTTAAGATTTTTTAAAAAGAATGTGGAAATTTTTTATTTTAGGTTCAAAATCCGAAAATTTTTTATTCTTTTTAAAATCAATAAAGTAATCAAAAGAGGTGCAGTGACTGAACCTTTCGATTTGAATGCCTGGATTTGCATTTTTTACTTTCTAATGGTATTAGATAATTTAAATTATTTATTCACTTGTTTATTGTTAAAACGTTCCTGGATGGCAAAAATTTTTGTAAATTTAAATTACATTTTTCTTTTATAAAAATTTATTATTGTATATGTTTAACTCGTCCAAGTAAGAGTGATACTAAGGCGAAGGGCGTAAGGTTAACGCGGATTTCAAATTTATCATTTATATTTATGAGTGGGGAGGAAAGAGTCGCATATTGGGAGGTGAAACTCCACTTTCGCGCATGCGCAAATGGCGTTTCACTCTTAACAGGACGGGCTATAATATTCAAATTTTGAACGTCTTGTCTTCGGAGTATTAGTATGGATAAGTACTTGTCTGGTGACACATGTTAGCGTCCCTGTATGGGAGAATTTTTTATAATAAAATTAAACAATAAAAAAAATAAAAATAAAAATTGTAATTCTGGTTATCACAAAAAGTTTAAATATGGAAATGAACCTGACCAAAATGATGAATATTATTATAATCATTTGGCCTTTAAGGATTGACCTTAAGGTGATTAATTAATCACTTCGGCTTCTTAAATTATTTGTAATAAATTTTGATTATAAAATATAAAAAGAAAAATTTATAACAAATTATAATTATAAATAATTCACTTTGAACAGCGCCGGTATGATAATAATAGGACAAATAAATAAATATATAAAAATATTAACAAAAAGGTCTTCAGCCAA
The DNA here is from genome assembly GCA_010014785.2 of Anisolabis maritima. Lineage (NCBI taxonomy): Eukaryota > Metazoa > Arthropoda > Insecta > Dermaptera > Anisolabididae > Anisolabis > Anisolabis maritima. The sequence goes on along the minus strand of JAAAKE020095877.1, from coordinate 6,582 downwards.
TTAAAGCATCTTTTTTTTTCTTTAATTGGCTGAAGTTCTAAAATTGTTAATAATTTCACAACGGCCTTTTTCAAACAACAAAATATATAAATATGTTTAGATAAAAAAAATATAATTAATAATAACCTTCCTACTAACACCTCTTTAAAAAAATTCATTAAGCATTTCTCTGGGTCTATTATTCAAGCTAAATGATTTCCTAATCAAATAATCACACAGGTCAAATATGGAATTACAATAGATAAAATTTTCAAAACATCATTTTGATAAAACTTCCTCAAGTTCAACAGCCTTAAACTAGAATTACTTAAGAGTTTATAAAGAACACTATCTAATCAGTCAAAAACAAAACCAGGGCAAATATATAAATTTGCATTATTTTCTAATTATGGGGCTATTTCTAGAAATTTTTTTTTCTTTTTTTGTCTTTCAGCACGAAATAAAATATAAATTTGAGGTTACTGTTATCCCTCCCTATTTATGTGAATTGATTGGTAGCCAATTATATTTTAAATAATTTTTTTTTTACTCAAGACGAGAAGCGAACTTCTGACCCTTGGATTATGAAACAAGATTCTTGTCTCTAATTCAAGAGTGACAAGAGGAGAATTAAAAAAACAAAAACCAAACCAAATAATCAAATTTAACCTTATTACATAAGAGAAAAAGAATAATGAGCGAGGGGGAGATATGAGGGTTCCCCCACCCTTCGACATCACAAAAAAAAAAATAGAAAATATAAAAATAAATAAAAAATAATAGAGGGAAATATAGTATTAAATTTAAACACTTTTAGAAATTACCAAAAAATATTTTGTATTCTTTAGAATTGATTTTATACTACAGCTAAAAGTGATTTATTACTAATATGATCCTTTACAAATAGAAATATTCATAATTTTTATTATTATTATTCGATAACAACTTTATTATAATATTATATCAAATAAAACTTATTCAAATTTTATGCCGCCATATTTAATGATTTTTTTTTGGATATGAAAGCATAAGGTCCAATGACCAGAAGTCACATGCAACCAGGAAGAACTGGAGAAGAGGAATGAGGAGACTTTATGGAGATATATGATATTATGATGATATTTACCCATATTGATATAAATTTATTATTATTATCTCCTCCCCCCCACTCCAAAAAATACCCTAATTATTGTTTTGTTGTATAAGCTATTTGTTTATCAGTCATAGTCCAGAACTATTCTAAAGCGTTTGCAAATTTTTTCCTTTCGAAGCTTAATTTTCTCCTGCAATGGCCCACTGGATCTCAGGACCTAGTCAAACAATTTGTGGTGCCTTGATGTTTCATTCAATATGTCTTCAAATATATTTTTTTATTTATAAAATAAAATCACAAACAATTATATTAATAGACCTTTATATTCATTTATAGTCAATCGAACAACTTGGAAAGAAAATATATTTTATTGCATTGATTAAATTCCTTTTTCATCTCCCTCTTTTGTCGGCTATATATTTATTTATATTGTTCCAAAAATTGTTTCTAAATTGGAATTTAAAAATGGTAAAAAAATAAAAGAGAGCTCGCTAAAAATAAAAGCTTGTAGTCCTTGATTTGACCTGGTCACAGTTGAAAAATTCTCTTTCTATCGAATTCGAGCAGAATGTTGTAGCCTAGACGAGAGAGAGAGAGAGAGAGAGACAAGGCCTTCCTTATGGACCTCATTGTCAGTGCTCCAATTGATGGTGGCACTGAATTTTCTACAAGCAGGAAGTGACGCATTCACTGCAGCAGTGACTCCCAACTACTCAACTGCTTGCAGTTGGCAAACGCCCTTGGCCCTCACCGTACATCCAAGCTTCTCAGAATGGGGACACTTCATTAAAAGAGCCTTGTATTCAAGTTCTTTCTCACCAGTTAATCAATAACTTTTAATCATCTTACACTTTTTATAATAATAAAATGAAATGACTATCACTATACAAGCCATATAAAAATAATTTTGAAAGATTGAATGATAAAATAAATCACATATTATCAACACATGAAAATTATTATTATTATTAATTAAAACATTTGAATTACGTATACACATGTTTTAATAAAAATAAATAACTTATTTGGTAATTTAATATTTAAACAAAATTTTATCTAATAAATTACTAATGGCCAGAGGTGGAATAAATGTGTCGCAAATCCAGGATCACAATAGAAAATTTTAAGATTTGGGAGCAGTTGAAACAAAAATATTTAAAAATTTGATGAGCAAAGGAAAAGATTAGAGTTTTTTTCTTGAAGCTTGAGGACCCCAAAATGATAAGGAAGAGGGGCTTACATTTCTTTAATCAGCCACTGCTACTAACAATGTTAAAATAAATATTCTAAAATATTTTAAAATTATTTTATAGACAAAAATATAATTCATAATCATATATATTTATAAGGAAAAAATAAAAGAATGTGAATTGTTAGGAAAAAATTTCAAAAAATATCTCAAATCTAGAATTTGTTTCCCTGCCCGGTCCGTGGTTGAGAGGTTAGAGATGTTGACATTGTCAACCAAATGATATCCTTGAAAGCAAATGAATGTGTGATTCGGATCACACTCAGTTCGATAAAAATTTGTTTAAACTCTTTGAATATCATAGAGTATAAATAAATATGGTTGGTTAACCGTTAACGTAAATTAATTATTTGAAGTCAATGTGAACTTAAAAAATTCTGGTATTCGATTTATTTATACTATTATATATGTCTGCCCTTATATTTGTCTGCTTGTTACGTTTAAACTCTGAAAGTACTGGCGGTGGTTTTGGGCTATGATTAATTCAGATTAGAGAGAGTGGGGATGTCATTTTTCTAGGAAATTGAATTTCTCCCAGATTTATGGACGAATATTCATAGTGTAGAAAATTTTGCAAAGGAGGGGGTAGGTTATAAACAATTCAGATTACGGATAGAGAGCCCCACTTTTAAGGGGTGGAAATAATTTCGTTTGGAATGCAAGTTCATTTAGGCACCCGCAGTATGATTTTGAGATGAGGTTTTCCCGGAGTATAAATAAGCGAAAAGCACTTTAGCAAGCGCCCCCCTCTCCCTCTTTACAAATTAATTTTTTTATTTTTATCCCATTTTAATAAAATTTGAAATGAGGTTTCTTCGGTATATAAATAATATAATAACATTAAACACTTCCGGAGGCGTTTATTACTTATTTATTTTTACCAATTGGTATATATAATATACAATTGGCCGATATAATATAAATAAATTTTTGTCGCTCAGGACGGGAAGCGAACCACTGATCTGTAAGGCAAGGCCTTTACCTCTGGACCAAGGGACAGAGCGCGTCACGCAATTAAGGAAAACACAGGATCCTTCGAAGACGAGCCCGAGCCAAAAAGAATAAATTTAAAAAAATATCTGAAACGAGCGAAAGAGAGTCTGTTCTGGTAAATTGCAATTATGATCAGGATATGATTAAAAAATAACAATTGAAAAATAATAACACAACTAATTAATGAAACTTTTTGATAAAAGCGAAAAAAAAGACCCAATTTTTGGGTGCCGAGGGGCATTCGGCGGGTTGCGTATTATAAAATACCATGATCAAATTAGATATAAATAAATTTTCTTCATAAATTTAACATTATTTCCAAATTTATATTTTTCAATCCTATAAAAGAATCCCAAACGAAATCTCTATAATTAATAAGATAATCCTATTGTTTTAGCCAGTGTTTCTAACACCAATATATTTTGGTGTTGATGGCCCATATAGTTTGGGAATTATCGTGTTTCAGAGGGTTAATTTCGGGAATAAAGTACTATGAATACTAAGTCGCCATAATCTAAATAGCTCCTCTTTATATAGTAGCTAATCCTTTTCCTAATTATCAATTTTAAAGCCCTACATTTTATGCTCTTCTATTTTATCTATTTTATAAACTTTAGGGATAAAAAGTACTCCCTTCTATCGTAAATATTTTTATATATATAAATCAATGCTATCGTATCTATTCCTGCCTTTTTTTCCCCCGCTTTTCATCAGAATAGTGGATATCAAACTTTTCATTACTTCTACCCATATAAGAATAAAAATATCCTTTGTAACTCATCTAGTTCTATTCAAGTACAAATTGCCATTGTATGTGATTTGGTATATTTTCAATTATTAAATTTCACGGAAAATTTTTCTAATTTATTATTGTATAACTATTAAGTACAAATGCAAAAAATCGAGCGTTTTGTAGAAAGAAAATAAAAATGAGCGGCACCTAAAAAAAAAATATGGAAAAACTGAAAAGAAAGAAGTACAAATGCTCAAAAAAGAAAAAAATATATATAATGCACTCTAGGTAATTTAAAAACCTGGTTCCTATTTCCATTGAAATATCCACATCGATTTTTTTGCAATCGCAATACTTTCTCATCTATTACATATATAGTAAAGAGAAAGTAGGGAAAGGGACCCGGAATTTGCTACGCTCTGATCTAAAGCCTACATACTTTGTACAATACATATACAGACATCAAACAAAAGTTTCAATAATTTCCCTTTAAACTAAACTTTAAAATCTGATATATAATAAAATTTGTTTGAAATATCGGTTTTAGGATTGAGACGTTTAACCGGTAAATTAAAAAAATTTTAATTAACTAAAATAGCGACTCGAAACAAACTAAAAAGTTTTAACATTCTTATTTATTACTTGGTAATATTTTATCTGGTTTTTACTTTCTCTTTACTAAATATGTAATAGATGAGAAAGTATTGCGATCGCAAAAAAATCGATGTGGATATTTTAATGGAAATACGCGTTAAGAAGTCCCTTAAGTCTAAAAAAATGGATCTCACAAAATGATGTCTGTTTCTGTGAACAAGATTTCTCAAAAACGAAAGGATGGAACTTTATGATTAAGCTAGGTACTCTCGCCGCTTGCACCTCGAAGCTTTTTAATAAAATCGGTCAACAGGTTCTGGTACTTTAGTGATGTACTTTTTTATTTTCGATTTTTCCAAATTCGCTCTAAGGAGTTTGATTAAAATTCATAAAACAATTATTTATTTGAAAATGTATTAACTTCATATATCAACCCCACTTTGGAGAGCATTGCTTTAGAATAGTGCAATGAGTTTTTGGTTTTCCCTGAGTCGCCTTTCTATTCTACCTTCCAAAGGATTGTCTTCATATCTTGTCATGGATAATGACCCTGACCCTCACTCATACACTATTTCCTACGTGTTAGTCTTAATAATTTGTTAAATCTCAATGTCATTTTTTTTCTTAGAAAAAAAATCTTAATTTTTCCTGCATAAACTCTGCCAACTCTTCTGGGATCTCTAAAATTGATTCATAAATATTGTGCAATTATTTCTATTTTTATAAAATGTAATAATCAACAAGTAAATTTTCATTATCCTCTTGGTCAAGAAATAAATAGATTAATATATTATATGTACTTGTTCTATAATTATTTTATTAATTAAATTAATGTTTTGAACAAAATTATTAACTTTGATATTTCAATAGTAGAGTCAACTCAAATTAGAATTTATGACTGAATAAGGAATTCTTTGTTTCATAATTTTTCTTATCTTGATATATAAACTATAAATGTTGTGAGCATCATAAACAAAATTTTATATATTCACAATCTAAAAATAGATAAAGCTGACAAGATGCCCATGGACTACCCTGGAGTGGTGGATAACGCTTGAACCTTTAGTTAGTTTGATTTGATTTATTTATTATTAGTTCTCTGGTCTTTGTATTTTGCTCTTTTATTCAACTCTGACCTGATTCATCTGCGCTGGCAGCAAAGCAAGTCCCCCCCTCCCACTTGCTTTTGCTAGATTCAATTAACATAGAGAAATATAATTTGGCGATACTAAGAGCAAATGTGGTGTGTGCTTTTGACTGGTTCAATATTGCAATAGCAGGACCAAGTTCTCTTCTAGTAGTCGACTTTTCCCTCTGGGCCAAATGATTCATCCTTTTGAAAGACCCTCTTCTCTCTCTTCACTTCTTCTCTTCATCTCTTCGAAATCCCCTTCCCCTTTTTCCTTGCCATTCTATCTCTCTCTCTTACTGTCTGTCTGTACAAGTAGTTTTATTTTTATCAAGACTCAAATCCAATGAATTCTCCTCTCTCTCTAGTCTGCTTTACCATCATTTTATTGCCTCTTTTAAAATAGCGAAAGCATGTTATTATTTAATGTTAATACTTCTTTCGGCGAAGGTGACAGATTTTTTGAAATGGATTTATCAAAAAAATAAAAAAAATACAAAAATAAAATATAAAATTTTTTGCAGATTAAGAGAGGATTTGATTAGCTAAAGCTTACCTGTGTGTTAGTCTTAATAATTAATAATAAGTCTTGTAATTTGTAATAATTAACAAGAATATAAAAGTAAGTAAATTCAATTTGTCTCTGATTAAGGGTCGGTATATTAAAGAAAAATGACGTCCGAGAGGGTATCCTCACCTGCCCATTGTTGCTTGAGATGTATATATATATAGCGCATATATATATATATTTTCTGGAAGGTTTCCGCGGTTGGTTGTATGTGGAATAATGTTTTCCCGGGTTGGTCCGCGTT
>JAAAKE020095866.1:0-17781 GCA_010014785.2 Anisolabis maritima | reverse complement strand
TAAAATATCGATAAAGCTATATGGGAAGTACTAGAAATTTTTTTTCTGCTTTAGTGAGAGAGTATGAATCTAATATTAAAAAAGAAGGGACAGGATCAGAAACACTCAGAGGTTGCTTGCCGGAAGATACGTAATCCAAATGACCATCTCCTGGATTTTTTGATTAATTGCGTCTTAAGTGAACCACGCATGAGCAGTTGTTAATTTCTAGGGAGAGTTAACAACTGCTCAGCTCTCGAGCAATTAATCCTTTAGAGCATGTTTCTCAACATTTTTACATTCACCCCCCCCCCCTCTCTCTCTCTCTCTCTCTCTTAAAAATATTTTTTTTATTTTACAAAATTTTTTTCGTCTCGTTGTTCGTTCTATATTTTTATGTAATGTAATTTTTTAGGACGGTCCCTCTTTACTTTTTACATATTTGTGTTTTCTTTATGAACACCAGGGGGGAGGAATCGCCATCCATAGTTTGAGAAAAGATCAGGTAATTTATTATCCTTATTATTTTGCGAAAAAAATTAAATATTTAATTTAAAATCATCTATCTTTTTAATGCGTATATTTGGAGCGGATTTTTTTTTTTTGGATATTCATCTTATTTACTTTTTTTTATAGTTGAATCTTTACCCTTTTTTTCCTGTCTTCACGGAGCCCCTCTTTTTGTTATTTCGCGTTCCCTTTGGAGGAGAATCACTTCTTTAGTGAGTTACCAAGCATAAATGCATACCAGGCTATTATAAAGGGTGGTATTAATAGGAAGGGATTATCATTTATCCTCCTGTCAAATTTTATGTGGTACATTCTATCGCTGTATCCTTCCCCCCTCCCCCTCTCGTTCTTGCGTTACTCAACTTACTCTTCCTATTTATTTTATTAATATATTTCATAATTTTTCCAATTTATATTAAATTTAAAAATTTTTTATCTATTTACTTTAAAAATTTTTTTTTTTTTTCATAAATTATTAATTTCATCCATTAGTATTTACATAAGGATAAAAAGTGTCGATGAATATTTTATAAGACATAAAGAAAAAAATTTATCTAAAGCTAATATATTCCCCATCAATGCAATTTGTTAATAAATTTTATATGTCGTTAGAGATCACTAAATTCGTGACTTTATAGCTTTTTTTTTAACCTGGTCATTAAAGCGTATATTTTTTTTATGTTCTGTTGATTTTTTACTTTTTTGTACTGAGGATGTTCTATTCGAAATGTTTAAAAAATATCAATACTCTCTCTCGTCTTTTATTCAATTTGTCCTTCCATTCGCTCATTTTAATAGTTTTTTTTTTTTTGTATTCATGAAAGGGGCGGCATTGACAGATAAAAATAATTGAAAGAACTATTGAAAAATGTACACTAGTTTATTTAAATTTTTGTTAATATTAATGAGGAGATAAAGCAGCTAAGCTTATAATCCTTAGTTGAATAAACCCAGGAAAAAATGAAACGTTTATCAAAAATTAATAAAGTAATGGGGAAGGGAACCCAGTATATTTTTAACAAACTCCCCAATGTAACCACCACGTGCTTGAAACATATGACTGAAGAGAGATTATTTGACTCTTTGGAATTTCTTTAGTGGCGTCATTTGTGGGAGACAATTGTCCTTCACACTAAGCCAAGTAACAACTCCATTTGGGGATTTAAAAGAAAATATGACTAATTATACTCCTTTCAAATAAAAAGACACCCACAAATTTATTTCTTCCTAAGTAAACAACTAAATTTTTCTATGAAATTTAGTCACACATTTAAACTGGACGCTTTTTTATAACGGACATATTTTTGATTACCGAGGATTTCTTTTTATTTATCATCAGGTCTGCAGTGTGATCTTTAGACTTAAATAAATCATGTTTCGACATTGAAAAAAAATAATATTTCAATGGGGTCCATAAATTCGTTAATTTTTGTTTGCTGTAAGCTACGTAATTCACATGATCAACTCACTAATGGATTATTTTATTAATTACTCCAGAGCTTTTCTAATACGGACCAGTTGTTAATTGGGGAAATCCATTAGTAATTTGGTCATGTGTTACCTACCTTCCAGCAAACAAAAACGAACGAATTTATTCACCTCCAAATACTGCCTAAAGATCACACGGCAAACACACAAAAGACGTGAACTTTATGATACTATATATAACTATTAATAATAAATAAAATTAAAGGTCCTCAAGTATAAAATATTTCATATAAAATTTCATTGTAGAAGATAAAAAGGATGAAGTTTAAGAAGATTGATGAAATGAAGACAAAATAAAGACTTATTTCGACCCTTTATAAATAAATTTATTTACGACTTGCTTAGAGGCACAAATCCTCGGTGGCTAGGTCCAATCAAACACAAATATAAATTTACAAATTACATAATACAAATCAACAAACAATTAACAAAACAAATAAAAAATAATAAAAATAGAAATGTATGCTCATTAACAAATAACATGTTTCAATCGAAAGAAAAAGATAAAAACATAAACATTAACAAGTCAACGTTTAGCGGACTAGTGTTATCCATCATCAGGGCAAGGTTGCTTACAAAATAATTTTGTCTCCGAAACAAGTAATTAATAATAAATAATTTTCGGCAGAAAGATGTTTTTGTTTTGTCTTCATTGCCTTAAATTTCATTGTTTTAATCAATCAACACACTGAAAGATGGAGTTCGCTATCAACTATTATTTTAATAGAAAAAAGCCACTTTTGGAAATACTTTTGTTTTCTTGGTATTAACATTTGTTTTTTTTTTTGCTCTTTTCATTGCAACATTAACATCAGCATAATAAACATCGTCCTTTTCCCTAATTCAAATCTCTCTAAAAATGAAGCCTCTATAAAGTGAATATGCACTTACATAAGTAATCGTGAGCGAAATTAGTCCAAATATAGTGCTTGCACTTGTTTGATGACGCCAAAAGGAAAATGAAACAATTGCATCTCTTGGTCTCTAGCATAACATGAGACAAAAATTCTTTGCCAACAGACTACAAAATAGTGCAATAGTTCCACTCGCCATCTCATCACCCGTCCTTCTATTTACATTTTATTTTCTTCCTTCTAATTTGAATTAAAATTTTACACCCTGAATGGCACAGTTGCATCGTTCAGCGAGACTAGCTGGCTATTATATTCACAGATCTTATAAATATTTATTATATAACAAATAATAAATTATTTAACTTGACGTCTTTTCATTATGATTATCTCTCTCTTTCTGTATTTAAATCCTTAAAAAATAAACAAATAAAAATTTAAAATATTAATTAAAGTTATTTAATTTATTTAATTTAATAAAAAATAGAAATAATAGTCTAAATAAAGGAATCATAAATGTCAACAACTCTATTTACTACTCTATCATGGAGTGATACATTCGTGTTTCGCTGGATAATAATACTAAATGAGGCTGGCCCTTTCTATTGGTGCAGAGGTACCAATTAATATAAATAAAAAAGGAGGGAATCCATATGGCTTCTGATGCAGAGAAAAGTTAGGGTGACTCGTTAGAAACAGTGTCCCACTTCCAGAAATGTCCCGGATTTACGTTTCATGCATATTATATAGTTTTCTATTTTCTTATATATATATATTAAAATTATTACGCGTTAAGATGAATTGAAATCGTAATTATAAAATGCAATTTTGGATGCAAATCCTGCGAGGATTCAAAAATAGAAATAGAAAATAATGATGACTTTCTTGATAAATATAAAAAATAAAAAAATGAGATAAAAGACAAAATATAGTATATTTTAATTTAATGTTCGAAGTTTCGGTTTTTTTTTTTTTTTTTTTTTCATTTTAAAATGTTATTTCTTAATTATAATTAAATTAATAAATTAATTAAATTTAAATTTAATTAACAAGATGGATTTACTTTATTAATATTCTCTCAATATGAAAAAATATAAATCCTTCGAAATAAATATGTATTGCTGAAGATTGAATCCACCGCCTTCAGAGGAAAATGCATTTTCCCTTAAATTTATTTGTTTTATTATTATTATTTCGTAAAAAAAAATTAATATTTATTTACATGATTAAATCAATTAAATTTTCATATTGAGAGAATATTATTAAGCCTTAATAAAGTAAATCCATCTTGTTAATTAAATTTAAATTTAATTAATTTATTAATTTAATTATAATTAAGAAATAACATTTTAAATGAAAAAAAAGAAACAATGTATTTAATATTAAATTAAATGTGTAACCATTATTATTATTATTATTTTTATTATAGGTCTAAATGTCATTTGTGGAACCCCTTTTGTTACATACAATAGAATCAATCCCATCACAGAGAATTAATAGCATGTATTGTACTTAGAATGCAAGGTCGTATTTAGTGTAGGAGTTAAGATGTTCAAGTGAAGTGGGTTTAAACTTTTTATCGGTCCTTTTGTTTAGAATATAATATTTAATGAGCAGAGGCCGTAAAACATCATAAATGTATCGATGTTTCCAAGCGAATAATTATCAATTGGTATCCCATATAAAAATATATCCGAATTTTAGGGGTATGTTATTCCAGGGTCACCCGGTATATTATTAGCAAAATGCCTTTGCTACGCCTCGGATGTTTTAACGTCGACTGTTTCATTATTGACCATTTTGTTCCAAACCATATCCTGTAAATTACTTGAATGATTTTTATTTCAACTATTCATTTAATTTGTACATAATATAAATCTATAAATTTTCAAGGTTTTAATTTTTATTTAATTTAAATTTTTAATTATGATTTTTTTAAATTATTTTCGGATTTTAATCTCTTAATATGTTGTCATTTATTAAAAGATAAATTAAAGTAAAATAATAGACATACAGCTTTAAAGTATTTTTGAAATCAAAAAATATTTTAATTAATATATAATTAATAAAGGAGGTAGGGGATAGCTTTGATTTTACTCCCTCTTTGGTACTATCCAAATTTTTTGGTCCTGTTATATTGAATTTTATTTGACTCATGATGATGGGGGGCTTTTCTCCCCGGATTAATTTAAAAATGTTACATTCTTGTTTTGATTTATTTATAAAATTACCTCTTTCATATTATTATATTAGGATTTTTTTATATTTATTTTACTTTACTTTTTATTGAAATCAAGACCAAAGAGGCTCAGCCAAGAAAACAATATTTATTTTTAGTGAAGTGTGATTTAATGACAATTGTTGGCCTTGAGAAAGGACGTGAATGGTTTCGGAAACTTCGAACAAAAATAAATAAAAGACATTTAGGAATTAATCGTGGTTTATTTTAATAAATAATAATAATACAAAAAAATGTTATTAATATATAATAATACAACGTTTCCAGCCGTCATTAGGTAAACACGTACTTGTTTACTTGTTTTTTTTTTTTAGTGTTTTTTGGCATCTCAGGCCATTTAGACTCTTATTTATTTATACAATTGATAGCCAATATAAAATAAATAAATTTTTGTCACTCAGGACGGGAAGCGATCCACTGACCTTTGGTACGTGAGGCAAGACCTCTACACCAAAGGACAGAGCTAATTGTTTACCTGCCAAAGTGAACACATCTACCTAATGAGATAATTTTTATATATTAATAACATTTTTTGTATTATTAATTATTAAAATAAACTAAAGCCAAAATGTCTTTTATTTATAATAAAAATAATTATCTAATTAAAAATAAATTAAAAAAAAAAATTTTTTTTGGGAAGTGAAAGATCCAAATAAAAGGCAATCTTCGGCCCGATATATTTTATTTTTTTGTGCTTTAGTCTACGTTTCGGGAGCTATACGCCATCATCAGGACTAAAATAAGGTTTGTGCCGTGACTCAGGCAAAAAAATAAAATATATAGGGCCGAAGATTGCCTTTTATTTGGATTTACTGAACCTCATTTTTTGACTATATACAAAAATCTTCAATTATTTTTTTCCTTTGCTTATTTATTATTATTATTATTATTATTATTATTTTATAATACTTGTTCGTAAAGATGAAAACTTAGATGTTTATTTGATGAATAAAATTAGTATAAATTGACTGAAAAGTTTAATAGTAATAATAGACTGTTTTGGGATTTGACTTAGGGAATTGGAATAAGAGAAACAAAGTTAGATGTGGCACTCACCGGAGAAGATGCAAGTGACGAGGAGGAGACGGAGAGACCCGAGAGGGCCGCACCCACCTGCCAACAGAAAACAATCACCCTTCCTCAGTCAATCTGTTTGCACAATTACAATTTACTTAAAAAGAAAAAAAAAATATCGAAAATACGTAAATAAGGAAGGAAAATTATTCTTGAAAATACTTTTTTTTTTTTCACTATATTTTACAAGGGATGATAATATTCTATATATGAATGGATTCAGAATTAAATAGAGTTCCAACGTTCGTCTATTTTTTCTAATATTGAAATTATCAATTAATGAAGACAAACAAACAATTTATTTTTGGTGAGTTATTGGATGCCAAAAAAATCAAAAGGAGACGTTTCGGATAAAATTTATTCATTCATCTTCAGTTACTTAGAGGCTAAATTATTAAAACTGACTTTCAATGTTGCAACACTCAATATAATATAAGACAATATATATGTAATTATGCTCAGAAGTTTTCATAATTAATCTTGTATATTGTATAACAATATATTGTCTTATAATATTATAATATGTTTCCTGTAGGAATATGAGAGTCTATTTGAAGATTATAATTGATTGAAGATGGACAAATAAATTTTATCCGAAACGTCTCGTTTCGGCTCCAAAGCTTTTTTTTAATTTGCTGCAATCTGCCTTGTACTTCCCTGATTATATTTCAAACAGCTACCTAACAATTTATTTATTTTTCCCACTCTGAAAGTCTCCTATAATAATCTATAAATGATTGGAGCCAGAATTAAATATTAAATAATTGTAGCAATCTTTGTTGGTGGTATTGAAGAAATTAATGAATTAACAAAAGAAGAGATTATTTAATTTTTTTCACTCACTCTACTGTAATAATCTATATATGGCTGAATTCAGCACTTAATCGATAATAACTCTATTTGTGGTATTTTTCTAATATTGAAGTTATTGTTTAAATAAGACAAAAATTAATATCTTAAAGGGAGCTAGACATTTTGTCGCCATGTACAAATGTTTTTTTTTTTTATAATAAATAGCATATTCAATCAATAAATATATTTACTCTTGTAAATGTTTACAAAATTAGCGAAAATTAAAGACCTAAATTGAATTTTATTCTTATAAATATTAAAATACAAATATTATTATTATACATTTTATTTAAAAAAAAAAAAACTTAATTTCTTTTAGAATTGTAATTATATACAAATCAGTAATATAAAATAAATTATTATATAATACGCATGTTAGATTTTATTTTTTAGTAATTGTTATTTTTTTTTTATTTAATTTTAAAATAATAAGGCAAAATGTCGCATTCCTCGCCCTGATATCCATCAAATTTTGCCCATTTTTCGGGCGTTTCCAGCTCGCTCCTATTTATTTATTAATAATCGTTCATTTATTCTATTAGAGAATTACGACCTCATTCTATTTGTAAAATTTTCTATCTCTTCTGAATTTTTTAAATATTTATATCACCTCTGGCTAGTATTTTTTATAGTATTTATTCACAATTTTTATTTGACATATTATATATATATTATTGCACTTGCAAATGTAAATAATATTTGTGATTACATGTTGGATTGTGACATTTGAATAATGTTCTTAATGTTGACTGATGATGGCGTTATAGAATTAAAGCCAAAACATCTCGAGAGATGAATGGGAATTTCATTACAATATAAGCTTCATCGTTTGAGTTCGTCCTCTCTACTTCAATATTCCATCAAAGAATTTTCATCAAATTTTTGCTTTTATAAAAAAAAAAAAAATGGAATTAAAAAAAAAATCCCACAAAGAGCAAAGAAATTTTTTTTTTTTTTTGTTGAATGTAGAAAAAATAACCTTGACTCTTATATTTTTAAAGCAATTCTTATGTCAAATTGAAAATTTTTCATTTATAATTATATCTCTAAAACTAAACGGAATAGTAAAAAAGTAATTTGTTGTCCTTTAAAAAAAAAAGGATATATAATTGGATTTCGGATTAGTTTTCATATTAGAGTAATTTCGATTTGAATAAACTATAAAAAAACAAATAAACAATTGTTTTGATAATGTGACCAGAATTTTTTTTTTTATTCTCATATTTTTAATTTTTATAAAATATTTATAAATTATGAGGAGATAAAGCAGCTAAGTTGAAAACAACTCCATCTATTAATATATATAACAAACTCTATTAATATTGCTGCGTTAGTGCCTTCCCAATGAATAAATCACTTTAAAAATATATCAGTGAATAAAAATGAAAGATAAAAAATTTTGTGAGATGAGTTTGTGTTTTTGATTAGGCATAATTCACGCCCCCTGGACTCGAACCAGGATTTTTCGCCACTGTCGTGAAATCACGAGGCTCAAATAAACACAAGCTCATCCGGCAAAATTTTTTTACCTTAAACGATATATTGACTAGTGCTTTACAGACTATAGAGCGTTGTTTGAAAACCACCAACTAATATTTCAAACAAAGCCCTTTCAATCCGTATATTAATTACATGTTTGTTACATAAAAACCAAGAAATCACAATAAAAAATTGAAAAAAAAAAAAAAAACATTCAAAAATGGTAAAAATTTTATGATTTGAAAAAAAAAAAAAAAAAAGATACCTATTTGGGAAGAAAATGAATTGTGAAATAGTTTATATAGTTACATGTTGCAGAATTTTAAAATCCCACGGAAGGTTTCGCTACTTTAATGAAATGTTTCTTTACTGGTATATTGTTATTCCGATAGTAGTATTTTAATATGAATACTTTAATTTCGATACATCACTATAAACAAATAAATATTTTTATATATATATTTATATTTTACAAATAATTTTATTTTAAAAATTATGGTGTGACTAAACGCACATAACACAACTTTTTCTTATTTAAGGTTAGGAAAGTGAGTGATGTACTGTCACACCAGATTTTTTGCGTCTGATTCCTTAAGTATCTGTTCAATGTACCGTCAATTTAATCAATATCGTTAGTTAGGTTTAGCTTAAGAGAAAATCACAAAAAATCTAAAAATGTACAAGAGTAAAGTGGAGTCCAAACACTTTTAGAGGGAATATAGTCAAAGATCATCTAATAAATAATTGTTTTATTAATTTTAATCAAAATTGTTATAGCGATTTTTTTTTTAATCCAAGAAAAACTAAAAAAGTACTAGATCTTGTTGAACGATTTTATTCAAAAGCTTACTCAACGTCAAACGTTTTTTCGTTTTTGAAAAATCTTGTTCACACACACACACACACACATAGACACATGAAGAGAGGCCATTTTGCGAGACCCATTTTTTAGACTCAGGGGACCTCAAAACGTGTATTTCAGTTGAAATCTTGACATAGATTTCTCACTATATATATATATATATATATATATATATATAGTATTACACATATAAACAAGGGAAAAATATCTAATAAAATATAAATAAAATGAAAAATAAAAAACAAATATTTTTTTCTAAATGTTTTTTTTTGCATTTGAAATTTTGGCGCCTCTGTGCACTGCTCACACCCTTGCCTGTCACTGATGCTTCCTTCGGGATGGGAAACGGAAGCCCATCCAAGGAAAAAAGTTTATTTCTCGAAACCATTACTTTACAGTCCCTGCCACAAACGACTGAATAGAGAAGAAATCTATTGTTAGATGAGTAAGCTTATTAATAGATTTTTTTCAATAATTAGACGACTGATAGAATCGATCATCCTATCAGCTTAAATGTAAATAGAAGTTAAAGAAATAAGGGGGTTAGGGGAAGGGAAGAGTTGGGAAAATGGGATAATAGGATAAAAAGAAAGTTAGAAAAAATTAATTGACCATGAAAAAAAAGGTCAAAGTGGACGGGATAATATGGGACTTTGACATGGCCAACTAATCTTTAATCTTCCTTACCTACATCACCGCTTTTTATGGTTTATTCACAAAATATTTTTATATATAATCAGGGACTCACTTCTAGGCGACCACGAGTTCCCTGAGATAACATTTCTTCTTTTCCCTCTATGCCAATCTTCCCCTCCCCTCATCAGGCCATGAGGCGTTCCCTCAGTTCTCTCTATGATTTTCAATGACCAATCCCAAACCAAGGAAATAAATATGACAAGTACATTAAAGAGAAATAAAAAAATTCAGTTTAATTTTTCGAATTCGGTCGTAGATCGGAACTTTGGAAAAAGTCAGTATAAAGGTTGGCATGTTGTTATTTATATAAACTTCATAAAATACAACAATTATACATCTGTTAATTTTATTTTATTTTGTATGAAAACGGCCCAGACCAAGTTAAGTGTGACGTATTTTTTTTACGGCTTATACATTAAAGGTAGAGAAAAAAAAATATTTTAAAACGCCGTTCTCAAATAAACAATGTCCTAAAATGACATTAAAATAACTTGTTTCGCAGTTATTTGAATTAAAATAGGCTTTGTGTCGTTTTCGAGGATTAAAAAAACAGGAGGGCTTGAGATCAAATAATTTTTTATTACGCTCGAATAAAAAAATTCCAAAAAAAATTTCCACCACTGTATTTTTCCTATCTCATTGATATTTATCCTACTAAATCGTATAGAAAATTTTTTTTATCTGGAGAGTAGGTGAGATATTTTAGAGTGGTGGAGAGGGGGGAGGAAGAACGCCAACGATGCCATTTTTAATTTTGCTTGCTATAACTAATCTTACCAAGTAAACTTTGAATGAAAATACTCCGTCCCGTCTTGGCTACGCCTCTCTATCATTTTTTAAATAAACCTATAACAACATTAATTTTTAAGAGAGAAAATTTTCTATGGACATGTTTTGATCTACTAGTATAAATACTTTAATATAAAGATATTTTCAAAAATACTTAATTTTTTATTAAGCTTCTTAATTTGGCAATTACTTTAGTAAAAACTAAATCACTCACTTTTCATGTTAAATCAAAATTTATGACACCTTTCTTTACCCCTGTAAGATAACCAAGTTATTTCTCAGGGTAGCCGTTGCCTGCGAACTAAACAATAGCATCACTTGTCTATTTATCTATATGTGGGATAGTATATTGAAAATTTGTTCTCTTTTTCTTTCAAATGGATGAGGAACTTTTTATTGCAGTAACATAGAATGCAGAATAATAGCACGCACGTCTTATCAAATAGTGACCTGCGGTGAAACCTAAGTATTATACCATCATTATACACCAAAGTCAAAAAGTAGTGATAACGATGAAGAGCACATGAAAATTTCTTGAGCTATACTTCATTCATTTATACTGTAATAAAAATGTCTACTTCTATTTCATAGTAGATGAAAAAAAAAATTTTTTTTTGAATAATAAATTTAAAAATTATATAATTTTTTCATTATCAAGTTTGGTTTAGTAATATCTGATAAAATTTTCCCCATATAATCAGAAGTCATTTGTTTTTTAACTAAAGTATTTAGATCACTCAAAAACCAAGAAGCCTAATACTAGTTTTTTAACGATCCTACCTTCCATTTGGGGAGGAGAGTAGTAGTAGTAGTGTAGCAACGGGCTAGGCTATTTGCTACACAGAGGGCAATAAATTTCCAATTACCCCTGTCCCCTTGTTCTCTTGGCCATATTCATTGATCTGGGGATTACTTCGACTATAATATATATGAAATTAACATTAATTAATTAATCAATTATATATTTCTAATCTAAAATCGAGAAAAAGTACGTGCCAAAATCAGGACCGATTCTTATTATTAAATGCTTTTATTTAACTTGTTTTTTCTGTCTGGATATCTTATAGTCAATTTTTAAAATAGTATGATTCAAACTTACACAATAAATGTCTTTTTTATTTTTGTTTTATTTTTACAATAGTAAATAATATAAATAAAAAAATAATAAAAATAAATACCTATATGAAATATATAGTGAGAAATCATTGCGATCGATGTCGAAATACACGTTTTGAGATTCCCTTGTATCTAAAAAATTTGTCTTTCTCTCTCTTGGTGTCTGTGAATATTTCTCAAAAACAAAAAAACGTAAGATACTGAAATTTTATATTTAAGCTAGGTAGAAAGTAAAAATATAAAAGTATATTTATTGGTACTATTAACAAAATCAGTGTTTAAACATTCTGTAGAATAAGAATAATCAACATTAACATGTCAACAATAAAAAACAAAACAAAATATAATTTATCTTTAATAAAACACATGGCTAAATTTGTAATTTCGAATAACAAATATTAACATTTGGCATGGAGTTCATATACTAATAATAGACCACCCGGGTACTTCCTGTGCATTAAGACTAGTATTGGCCTTGTCAATGTTTTCATATTTTCTTCACCTATATCGTTGATAGCGAGCGATAATCGTTATGCACATTTGGGGCCGCTCATGTGAGTCCAGGAATTTTTGAAGCGCGTAGGAAAAATAATATTTAAATTTTTATTGGGTTATAGTATCTAAAAAGGTTCTACTAACAAGACTCATGCCCCGCCACTTCCATAAAATCGGCAACATAAGACTCTCTAAGACTCTCTCCCTTGGTACAGAGATAGACGTCTCGCTTTATGTACAAAGGTGAGTGTTTCGTTTCATGTCCTGAACGACAAAACTTTATTTATATTATATTGGCTACCAATTAATAAAAAAAAGCCTATGAAAATCAGCAAGATATATTTTCATAAATTCCGGGCTCAAACTTCTCTAAATTCAAATTCACAAATATGCCTTGCACATTATAAATGATATAATTAAAAGGAAGAATTTTTGGAAGACGTTAAAAAAAGTGAAGGTGATAATTCAAGGAATACGAAGGTTGCCTTTTATATTTCGGGATTTGAGATCAAAAACAAATCTTTTTGACGGCCAAATGTTGATGTAATATTGAAAGTATGCTGGTTCCAAGGATACCTCAATCTCACGATAAGTTACCTGACAATCTTGCAGACAATTCACGCACAACATCAATGTTTTCCGGAACAACAACAGATTTTCGACGACCTTCACAAACTCGTCTTTAACCGAACTACGACCACGATTGAAGCCGGCAAACCATCGATAAACACTAGTCCTTGATGGTGCTTCATCGCCAAAAGTCGAATTAAGTTCATCGATACACTCTTGTTGGGTTAATCCAAGTTGTAAAAAATAATCGCTCGAAAATGTTCACGATTTAATTCCATTATTAGCCGAGATGAATTTTTTTAAGTTATTGTTATAGCGCTCGTATGTCAATACGTTCTGAGTACGTAAACCATCAAAAATGTCAAATTTTCCGATAGAAGCGTCAGCAGCACTAGTTTAGCGTAATCCCGAAATATAAATCGTAACCCTCGCATAAGAGTAATTTATTTTTGTCCTCTGGTTTCACCAGCAATGCTTTCGTTCATCAAAGGTTTACTAGTGTGAAGAAGAAATTGCAAACTACGATATAAACCGGATTAGATTCCTTTTATTAATCAGCGTCGATCTACCATTCCGCCAGTTTTTATTGTTTTTATCTACTAAAATATTATGAGAAATTTTAATTTATTCTATACAAATTGTTGAAGCTAGAAGAAATTTAATGATCCTATCAATATTCTAAAGAATAACTCTCATACTGTAAAGTCATTCCCGACATAGCCCACATGATAGCTAAAGAATCAAAGATATTTATTTCACGATTGTGATGTCACGCGAGGGACGGAGTAGGGCAAACCGCAATAGGCCTAGGGCGTGGAAATATGTAAATCAGGCCGTACCTCCCGCACACCGAATTTTTTATACCGATCAAAGATCCGCATTTAAAAATTTCCTACTTCAAAGGCCAGCCTATTCCTCCTCTTTTAGACCGCCATATTCATACGTTATATTTAATTATATTACAGATATATTATCTCAAGTTGCAAAAAAAAAAAAAAAAACCGTTTACTAAATTCATTGAAGGCCATGTCATACATCTACGAATATCAGTCTGATATCTTTAACGATTTTAAAGGAATTTGCATTTTAATTTCGCCATAAATAATGTTGACGTTAGTTCTAAATGAAATTAGCATCAAACGGCTATTATATATATATATATATATATATATTCACATTTATTTTTCTCTTTAATAAATATTATTTTTATTTAATTTAACACGTACTATCCGCATCAAATATAAAGTTGACAGAGCTTAAATTCAGCCTACTATTCAATTAAATATTTAATTTATCTCTATTTTCATATCATACATGATATAACGAAAAAAAAGGTTTCTATTTTAAATTGTTTTAATCTACATGTATCATCGTAGTTCCGTGTTGGAGGATTGCAGGGAATAGCACGTATTATCCGAATCTCAGTATTCCTTTATATTAATATAAACTCTTAAACTCTTAAAAATTTATTATTAAATTTTTAAGATATGATTTGAAATTTAATTTAAAAATGAAAATTAACTAATAAAATTTAACAGAGGCGGCACTAGAGGTATTTTCACTTCAGGCAGGAGTATAAATTTTCGTCGCTATGTATATAGTATGAATATTGATCTCTAATAAGTATGATGAGTTTATTCATCAATCACGCTTGTATGACTTCAGCAAAATATAACATCTGAGAATATTATAATATGTACATTATTTTATGTATATAAAATTATTCTAACCTCCTTTAGGTACTAATCAATTTTAACTGAAGATGAAGATGAGTTTGTTTGAAACGTCCCGAAATTTGACTTTTATTAAGCATCCAAAGACAGCAATAATTTCTTCCACTTATAAGTATTAAATAAAAATAAATAATTTTGGGAACAAAATAAATTTACTAATTATTAAATAAAAAAGTCCGACAACTCAGTAGTAGTAGAATAGTTCTAGGAATATATTAAAAAATAAACAAAATAAGTATCACAGATGAATTAAAATATTACAAATTTTTCAGTTAGTAATTTATTATAGAATTTTTTGTCAATTTATTTTTGTTTTTTGTAAAATTTCCACTTATCTCTCAGAAGCTCAAGCAACCACGAGCTCCTCGAGCTGACATTTTCTCCTATCGTGGGACTATCTATCATACATATAACTTTATAAATATTAGACTTAATGAATAATAATATAATTTATGAAATTATCTCAAAACAGTGAAAATAATCACTTCATTTGTTTCTGAGTTAAACCCAAGTCAGTCAAGGAAATACATATTAGCTTTGAAATTTTTTGACTTTTTTTTTTAAATGTCTAATTAATGAAAATAAATTTATTTATATAAACAACATAACCTAAAAATATCATAAAAAATAGCAATACATGATTTTTCAGGGGCATATGGTTTGGTGAAGAGCGGGAAAGTTTTGTAACAAGGTCCCTCCAAGTATCGAATCTTGAATATCGAAATAAAGGATAAAAAAATCGCTCAAACGCCCTGGGACTAGTCCTGGGTTATGATAGGTACATGCTTAAAGTAAATATAAAAACGCATTTCTCTTATGGAAGGAAAATGCTCTAAAAAATAGAAAAATATATTCTACCAAAATTTATAACAAAATTAAAACAATAAAAATTATTCTTTGGTAGTTGAATAATTAAAATCTTAACAAGAGATGATAAACCACGTGTGAAATCTTAATAAATATTATACAAATGAGTGCACTAATCAATCACAAAG
This sequence comes from Anisolabis maritima, assembly GCA_010014785.2. Lineage (NCBI taxonomy): Eukaryota > Metazoa > Arthropoda > Insecta > Dermaptera > Anisolabididae > Anisolabis > Anisolabis maritima. Next base: position 2,053 of record JAAAKE020095866.1, on the reverse strand, counting down.
CTCTTTTGTTCGTATTATATACAATAGATTATTTATAGACAATCATTTTTGCTACATCTATTAAATTCATTGGTGTGTAATTTCGCATTATAAATTTGCGAGCTAATGGTATAGGTTTGAAATTATCCTCTGTTTCAAACTGTTAATTTCGGAAAAAGCATCAATACTTCTAATAATAAATGAACATCCCCTACTAATCAGCTCTCAAGAGTATAATTTATGACATTGGCTATTTTTTTTTTTTTTTTTTTTTTTTAATTCGGTTGTATATGCGACAGAAAAATGTTTGAGAGAGCGAAGAGAGAGAAAAAAAAAAATAGAGATTGAAGGGGAGGAAAAACGAAAATGTGAGAAAATACTAATATATAATTTTTTTTTTTTTTTAGACGAAAATCATTATTTTGCTTGCATGGAGATGTTGCTAACCCACTGAAGGGCGGGTGAGAAGATGGAAAGCTTGCTTTCCCCATCTCATTTACGACGCTGCCGTCCCACTCAATTTCTCCAGGTATTATCTTATAAATAATTTTGTACGTTTTAAATTGGATATATATCAGACAGAACAAAAGAAATTTTACATGATGTTTTAGATATTTTCCTTAAAGGTGGATTTCTCTTTTTAAAAAGTCATATATGTCTTTTGGTTGCTTCGATGAGTATGTTGAATAGGTTTCCATTTCTTTTCAGAATAATAAATATCCATTATATTAATATATCTGGAATCCTTTTTAAACGTTTGAATTTAACTTGCTTTGTCTGTCTGTTTGGACATCTTCTAGTCCATTTTTCAGACCCTTCCCAATAAGCTAGAGATCTTTAATTATGTATATAATCTCAATTCCAATGACACCACATTATAATAAAACGAGGAAAAAATAGGCCCCTTTACAGGAATACTTCATTTATTTTTATCTATTAACTCTAGTGACTAACTCAAGAAGCTCTGAGAAAATTTTGTTTTAATTTTTACTTAGATTAAAAAAAATAAAGAGGTCTGAAAAGTATTAAAAAAAAAAACGCTTTTATTTAAAATGCACTAAAATAACTTTTATTTATTTGCACTAAAGGGAGGAAAATAACTTTATTTTTATAAAAGAGTGTGCGGTCGTTGATTATTTTATTTAATTTTCCATTAATGATATTTTAAATTTCAATAAGCGCCCACGTTTTTATAAAAAAAAGTTATTTTTCGTCTTTTTAGTGCAAATAAATTGGTTTTTTATTTTTTATTTTTTTAATCTTTATTTTTACTTATATTTTTGCCAGAGCGGATTTAGGCGGCTGGAAGCCACGGACAGAAAAATTTTGCTCCCCTGCAGTAGAGAAGAGCTTAGTTAAGACATTTTTATGGAGGGGATGGGGATAATCTCAAAAATATCCACTTCTTAAAATCGCCTTTCTTCAAAAAGTCTTTTCATTCAAATTATATAATTTTATTAGTATTTTATTTTTTTCTTGTTAAGTTAGTAAAATTAATTTCGAATTTCATATAAAAAGAGAGGTTTGAAATATTTATTATATTGTCTTACTATTCGAAAAAACACAAAAAAAAAAAAAAGCACCCCACTAAAAGTATATCAATTATAGCCGCAAAGCTCTTCTGGAAAATTTTCTACCGAATGAAAAAAAATAAAAAATAAAACCAATGGTTCTTAAGTTAATCCTTATATTCAAAAAAAAAAAAAAAAAAAGAAGAAATTTAAATTAACAAATTTATTTATCCCAGATGTCAAATATGTCTTTTAAACGTTAATATAAATATTTATATAAATTTTTTTTAAACACTAAATAATTTTGAATGAAATAAATAATATTTAATTCTAAAAAAAAAAAAAACTGAAGCCACAGTAAAATTATTTTAAAGGATTCCGAGGTCTTTATAAAAATTATTATTATGATAAGTATTATCTAGCCATATTTATTTGTAACAATTGGTCAACATGTTCTCCGAAGTCGGGCCACGCAGCTTGTATTATATATACACGCGATAAGCTATTCAAATAAATTGATATACATTTATATTAAATACTTAAAAAATGATTTTTTTAAATCC
>JAAAKE020095855.1:0-19557 GCA_010014785.2 Anisolabis maritima | reverse complement strand
CCCCTGGTGTATCGTGCACTAATGGCACACACCATTCCCTGCCTGTTTCGGGTTCTCTAACCCATTCCCGGTCACCCTCCCCCAATTCCCTCTAATGATATAAAATTATTAAAAATTAATTAATTTTCATATAAACATTTATTTTTCATAAAACAGGGGCGAGATTTACGATTTTTCTAGGATAACTCAAATTATTTTCTCCTAAGTAAAGAAAGAAATAATTTTTAAATATACATACGATATAAATAGATTTTAAACAAGTATTCAAATAACAAAGAAAAAAATTTTTTATTATAAAATTAAAATAAATAGAGATCAAAGAACTCTTTGCATTCTAAAATTTGAAATGAAGCCCCTTGTTATTGATCAAATTCCAAAGTGAAATATTGTTTGTTTTTTTTAAATCTTTTTTGACATCTGAGTTCTTTAGACTTTATTTATATTAATTGGTAATGAATATAATGTAAATAAATTTTGTCGCTCAGGACAGGGAGTGAACCACTGGCCTTTGGAAGAAGAGGCGAGACCACTCTCTCTGCACCAAGGGACGTAGCTAAGTAAAATATTATATTATTATTATAAAACAAAAAATTAATTGGAGAATAACTCTGCTAATTTTCGATAGTGGCAATTGACTAGTATTGGAATTATTTTTTTTTCCCCCTCCGATAAGGGTTACTATAATATTTATATATAGTTGGATTCAGCATTCAATAGAGAACGAATATACCATTGATTAATCAAGACAAAAGTCAAAAACCCATAAAACGTTAAATCTTAAGACATTGCCAGCCCATTCTATTCATCTTACAATAATGGTTGATATATTTTGGATACGAAATGATGTTCTCTTTCTAATGGTAAATCAACTATTTTTCTATCTCTTTTTGTTTGTGATTTCTATTGGAGCAAAGGGATAGCACTTTTTCGTGACATCATGATCTTACTTTGCTTGAAAAGACGAATTACTACTTCAAAAAACAAAATAATTTTCCTGGGAGGGGAGAAGTTGTCACCCCTCGCTTGCCTTTCCTTTTCACCTTTGAAATATCCAGATATTTTTGGTTAATTTTGAATCCATTTCTCAAACACAGTATTTATTTTATATATTATTTTTTAGAATATATTTTTTAATTACAATGGCCTATTTGAAATTGAAATGTTTTTCGTCAATCAATAACGCTATTTTTTCATTCATTCTATTTTCGCTATAACGAGAAGCAATTAGTTGGATTCAGGACCAGTCCATTGCATAATCTGAAATTGGTGCATTTCAAATTAAGCAATAATATTAAATTACTTTCTAGAGTAATATTTATTTCTCTTTAATAAAATGGAAGCTTTATTGAAAAAGGTTTATATTTAGTATTTTTTTTTACATGCAAATTAAATAATAAATATATGTAAATATTATACTTAAACAATTTAAAATAGTGATATCATTTTAGTTTTCCTTTCGAATTCAATTTAAAAAAAACTTATCTGACCTTCAATCTATGTTATTTAGGTAAAATTAAAGAATTAAAAAAAGTAAAAAAGGTAATACTAGTTTTTTATATAAAAAATTAAGTAATAATAGAAAAATAGAATTAAAATTTAAGAAAATAGAATAGATATAGAGAGCTGAGGCTTACAAGTATAGCATTTCCTGTTTCCTTTATAACTTTTCTCCCTCATTTTGTAAAAAGAAGGGCATAAAAAAGGGCAAACTTCTTCCTCCAAATAGAAGGAAAATTAATATTTTTATAAGGAAAACGAAAAAGTGATAGCACCTTTCGTAATTTAACGTTACGTAGTTCCCCAAACGAGTTGACGATATAATCAGACATAGTTCATAGATGTGGACTTTTTATAAGTGGTCGGGTAAACTGGTCCCGTCACCACCAATTCAAAAAAAAAATGGGAGGGGGAGGTTTAAACGTCACTTTAAAGCTCTGACCTGAGTTCATATCTGTCTCCAGTTAAGCTCTTCGAAAAATACTCACAAGAATAGCATGTTTCGTTTTCGTTATTAAGCTTTTTATTAAATCGTAGAAGTCTGCAACCAGGTGCCTAGTAAATATTAATAGTAACTAATCATATTAAATTAGAAAAAATTTTTAAAAATAGGCTTCATTACAAAACTTATTATTTTTTTAACAACAAAAGGTTACACCTTGCCTGAGCAACCCAACGTTCCCTTTGGGGAGATTGGTTTTTTTAATATTTTATTTGAAAATTTTAAATTTCAATTTTTAGCTTATCTACCACTTTAGCTTAAATACCACTTTTTTTCCTAAGGCTAAATATATAATGATGATAAATTTAAAACAGTCTCGTATTATATAACCAAAATAAAAATAAGTGAGATATCGATGAGTAATGTTATTTAGGTCTATATTTACATGCTGAGATGACCAGAAATTAAAGGTATCAAAATGTCGAATTGAGAAGTTGCTCTAAAAAAATGTATTCTTAGATCTATTACTTATTTAAAATTAATTTAGAGTTCCTAATATTTATTCTATTCAAAAACATGAGTTGAATTTTTTTAAACCTTAATTTTTTTAATTTTTCCAAAGGAAAAGAATATAAATAAATATAAGGTACAAAGCCTACACTCTCAAAAAATTAAACACGTAACCTATTTATTGTTTATTGCAATTAAATAAGTGAACTATAAGAGAATCGTTTGAACAAAACAAATGAAGAAGAATGTTAGCGAATGCATTTTTCTCGTGTGCTTCCCGGCCTAAGCAACAAAAATTTATTTATATTATATTGGTTATCAATTAATATAAATAAATAAGAACGAAGTCTAAATGCCCTCCAGAGCAGAAAGAGTTAAAAATAACTATTAGTTTATATATATATAAAATATTTTTATTATTTTATATGTAAATGCCTTATATTCTTCTCTTATATTCTTTATACTATTATAATTGTAAAATTCAAATGTATGACCATAGAGTCAAACCTAAATAATATATAAATATCCCTATGTTTGATATTAAGCAAATTTAATTAATTTAATTTATTTTTTATAAAATTGATAATTGATTAATACACATAAACAAAACATCTCTAAAAATAAAAGCTAATATAAAATTGTGAACTGGAGGACCCGACGTAAAAAATCTGGGGTGCCAGCACAACTTTCATTACCAAAGGTAAGTTGTGTGATGTGCGGTCGTCACACTAGATTTTTTATTTTATCGCGTCCCCTTTCTCTGGCTTATTGAATACCTATATGTGATTCAAAAGACAAAATATTATCAAAAATATCTTTTGAAAATTTATTTTCCTTGAACCTTAGCAATGTGACAGTGCATCAGAAAAAAATTTTCCCCTAAATCTATCAATCTCTCTAGATAAATGTCTGTTCTATTCATTTTCATTAATTTTTTCTTTTCTGAATATACAAATATACAAATTAGTTATCATATTAAGAAGAAAGTGAATTGTAAAAAATTTTACTTTAAAAATTTACCCGCCGTTCCGAGTGCTTTTGAAAAAATTATGGGCGGGTACGGGTGGGAGCTCGAAAAAAAGTACAGACCAAAATATTTCGGGCAGTGCAGGGCTTCTATGTCTTTAACACATTGTCAATCATTAGAATAGTAGGACTTGTAAATATAATGTATTAATAGATAATTCTTTTTAATTAATTCTTTTTTTATTGATTTATTAACAAACATTTAGTAAAAGGGAGCATATATAAGTGAGAGGAAATCATTTCAACCAGAGCGTACCTACTACTATTATAAAAAAAATCCTTTCAAAAGAAATAGGCCTTTAACAGAAAGTAAAAGTAACTTGAAATAGTACGGGTCAAAGATCGGATTGCTTTTTTTGAAAACTCGAATATCGGGAAACGTGATTCCTGGCTTTTTTATGACCCAATGAAACATCAAGAAGCAGAGACAACACAATAAACACTAAAATTCTTAAGTTCATTAATTTAATTAAAAGGAATTGAAAAGGTAGACCTTCAATTTGCACACTATTTTTATTTATAAAATAAAGTTTTAATATAATATTTATTTTATATTGGATCGAAAAAATTTTCTTTACTTTCTGGGACTTGATACCAAAATTTTTCCCTACTGGGATGGATATTGTTTGCATGGTACTCTAGTTTCTGTCTCAGGCTTTTTTTTTTTTAGAATTATGAGATAAAAAATGATAGGGTATGAATAAAATTTAAAAAAAATTAATAAATATAATATAATATATATTCTTGATATATAAAAGTGAAAAACAGCGATGGGGAAAGGCAAAATTAAAAATTGAATTTTAATCACAATTAAAATATTTTTGATTTTGATTTTTTTTTTTTTTTTTTTTTTTGATTATTTGAAAATTTTTCTGATGAAGATAAGAGAAGGGGTTTATTTTTAATCAAAATAATTATTAATTGACCGAAGAGTAGAGCAACAGCCACCAAGATCGTTATTATTAAGGAAGACCAAGCACTGCTGCACCTGGGATGGGTGGCTCTGAGGACCAAGAGTGTAGAATGTCAGCCGATAGCCATCGATATTTAATCATTTAAAACCATACAAATGTAAACTATCAAACACTAAAAGACCTCTCCAGTCGAAAAAGAGTATAAAATAAAATATCATTATTTCTAGTGAGAAACTAAAGATTTTTTTATTTTACATAATTGTAATTACCTTAGATATAAATTTTTAAACATTAATATTACATCGTAGCGGCGTTGTTGTCACTCTTTGTTAAATTCTTAGTTCGCTTTAAAATAATTATTTAAGCTATATTTAAGCGTAAACAAACAAGATTATCATTAATTATTAAAAAGAAATTTTAATAAATATTGCCATTTTCCACCTTGAATCCCCCTATAAAGCCCCTTCAAAAAAATTTCCTTCCCATGTATAGGCAGTTTCGTATTGCATTAAAATTATGTCAAATTAATAGATAAATATTATATATTACCTAATTTGTCTCATTAAATACTTATCAATAAAAAATTTTCCTGCCCCCCCCCCCCCCTTCCGTCGTAAAGTATACGTTTTGTTTACACTTAAATTTTTTTATAACATAATTTTCACCGTCCATAATCTAAAAACTGATTGTTTGAAAGATTATAAGATTTATCAAAAAAAAGTATAGAAAAATTTATAATCCGATGAACTGCTCATATTATGGATTTAAAAAATGTGGGTACTATTCTTTATATGCTTACTGCTTTGTTATAATTAATTTTTTTTAAGCTTTAATTATAATATAAGAGGATAGTCACAGATATCATCTCTCTTAAGCAAAGTCAATCTCTGCTGAACCTCGGATAGGTGGCCCCTAAGAAACAAACGAGTTGAACGGGTGCCGGACGCCCGACGATACGAATTTTTCAAATATAGTAAAATTATATCTATAGTCAAAATGGCCTCTGAAACCAAAAATGACATGAAATTAAAATAAAAAAAAAACTATAATTTTTCATGCATTGGATTAGGCTGAGGTTTTTTGTAAATTTAAAAAATGGATTGAAATGAAATTGTGAGCATGATTTTAAAGTGATTTTACGGTGAAAAAGACCTGATGAAGACAGAATTACTGTCGTCATTAAAGTGTAAATAAAAATATTTTAATAAAAAGGCTCTACATTTTTTAAATCATACATTTACACTAATCGTATAATGGTTTTTTATAATATAATTCCAAGCACAAATGGTGAGCGAGCTAGATCCCGATGTTGATTAAATGTTATACAAATTATTTCTCCAGTTATTATAAAATATGATATAATTAATTTTTTTATTCTTCTTTTTTCTTCACTATTAATTCCTTAATGTGGGATAGACGTTTAATATAATAGCTGCAACCGAAAGAAGAATCAAACTGTCCAGTCACAACCTGATGTTTGATGAGAAGGGAAAGGAAAGACTGGTATTGGTAAATATAGAAAAAATGCCACTTTTGGCTCGGGTAATTCGTGGTCATCATCCGATTACTCACCAAATACTCACCAGAGGAGCCCCTGAGAGGATATGATATAATGTGAATTTAAAAAATTTTCCTCATCCTTGAAATAATATTTTATCGTTTTATCTTATTTATAATTTTACCCACACATTTGAAAGGCAAAATTATATAGTAATTAGTCAACTATTATTATCTTTAGAAAATAATAATAATAATAATGTTTGGAAGTTTAATTCAAAATTTGTCATAGATAATACGGAATGCGTGAATTGTTTCTTGTTCTTGTTTCCAATTTATTCTCAGAAGGTGGTCCACAGGCAAAAAATAATATATAAAACAAGAGAGTATATTTAATATGTAATTAGGAGAACTAATTTATTTTTATTTCACAATTTTTTTTTCTTTATTGTTTTGCAATTAAAATCAATTAAATTTAATTCTGGTATATAATATAATAGAAGAAAATTATTCTACCAAAAGTTTTTTTTTTTTTTAGTCTTTTTCAGCATATGAGACCATTTAAACTCCGTCCTTTTTTATTTAAATTAATTGGTAACCAATATAATTTAAATAAATTTTTGTCATTCTGGCCAGGAAGCGAACCACTGACCTTTGGGACAAGAAGCAAGACCTTTACCTCTGAACCAGGAGACAGGACCAAAAAGTTCAACTAATAAAAAAGTGTGATAATTTTATTCGTATTTTTGGAGTCATTCAGCGTCCTCCTATATAAATAATTAGCTATTGTTAATGAATAGAAGAACTATTACTTATTGGTTGTATATTTTTAAAGAAAATATTTTTTTTTGTTAGTGAAAAAAAAACAGCGTTAGAGTCTTAGGCCGTTAGGTCATTATCCCTATGAGAGGAAATTTCCTTAAGGGAGGACTGGGAGTTAGGCTACCTGACCTCAAAAAAAAAAAAAATATAGTGGAAAATTTTAAAACATATTAAGAACACCATCGTTCTCTTTCTACAGTGAATAGTTTTATTAATATAAAAAATTTTCAAATATATATCATTGATTCTTAACCACCTCTCTGGAGAGTCGTAAAGTTTTCAAAAGTGAAGGGAGTGAAAGCTAAAGAATCTTGTGGAGCCATATATTTTTTACTTAACGAATATTTTTAATATTTTATCCTTTTATATTTTAACTAGATATCTGTATGCCTTATACCAAATAGTTAGAGAGACTCTAGACGGGTTCGAGTAAAAGTCGCTTTTAGAAAAAATTTTTCTTATTTACAAACCCCTTTTTTTTTTTTTTTTTTTTTTTTTTTTGTTAAATGTATATAACAAAATTTACTTAAAATTTAATTTAATTAAAATATTCTTTAGGAACTTTATATGCTAAAACTCAAATATCCATTTTATGTCTTTAATAAGGTAATTAATATAGCTAATTTAAAAAAATCGTTGGAGCGAATTTTGAGAAAATCCACAAAACTAAAAAAGTACATCGTCACCTGATGGCCAATTTTGGTAAAAAAAAAAAAAAAAAACTTGTCCATAAAGTGTGTTGAAATCTCGATTTCGAAATTTTAGATCAAAATCATTATTTTTATTACACTCGTTAAGTGTAGAAACTAGGTGCTCAAAAAATAAAAAAATCAATTTTTATTTTTTTTAAATCTATTTTCATCTTGTTTTATAATTCTCTTTAGCTTTGGGGCGAGACTCTAATTTCTGACCTCCTCTCATACCTCCCCTATCTATAGACAACCATGCAAGATTTGCATATTCTTTCTACTTTTAAATAAACAAATAAATAAAATATATAAAGTATTCTTAAATAAAATACCATGTTGGTCGGTGTGACACCCACTGAGCCGTTTTCATTTATTTTCTTTTCCCTAGTATTAAATTTTAATTAACTTCTTTTCCTTAAACCGAATTAATTTATTCATGTAGTATTAAGATTTAATCTAATATATAAAGTTGTCTTACTTTAATTTAGTGGAATTAGTAAAATAAATCTTGTACCTTGGATCTTAAATCCATGGGAATGAAATTCAATCATACATAGTAATTTCCTTCCTTGGATTTAATAAAGCCTCTAAGGTGCATGAACCATCCGTTGGAAAAACCAGTTTAATATTATTTATAAAGAAAAATTATATAACAACCTATTTGTATCAGATATTATAAAATTTATTTAACGTTTTTATTTCTTATAATTTATTAATTGACACATAAATAATGAGAACATTTTTGAAAAATTATTAGTGAATACTGATATACTTGGGAACTCTTTCCAGGTAACCCGTTTATTTAAATATTATTCTTAAAGATATATATATATATATATCCCCCTCAAAAATAATTGGACAACTTATATCTTTTGTTTGGTGGATAATTAGAAGAGCTACATGAAATTCAAAATCATCAATTCATTATGTTTTATCTATTATTAAATTTATTTTATTTTTTTTTAATTTCATGTAGGTCTTATAATTATACAAAAACTTTAATTGTGACGACAAACATCTTAGCATTATTGGTTATTTGAATGCTTTGATTATCGTGTTTATTGTTGCCAAAAAAAATTCATAATCCTTAAACTATATTCGAAAATGCGTTAAGTGGAATTCAACAATTGCCCCAATTTGTGAAGGGAAAATTACTTCGATGCTTTGTCAAATTCCGCGATGATTTGAGCGCAATAAATTTTGGTATAAAACTATAAACAGCGATAAGTTGAGAATCCGATAATTGAGGTATTTCTGTATATCACTTTTTAGTTATTTTTACTTTATTAGTACTTGTAAATATTTCGTTTCTAACCATCTAATTAATCATTCTATTTCAATTTCTTAACACAAATGTTAAAACATTATAAAATTTGATTTTTGAAAGTTATGTACCTCTCTCTTAATTATCTATTAGGATAAAATAAAATAGGATTTTTATGATTTTTATAAATATTATAAACATGAAGAGATATCTGATTGCCAGTGTATCAATTAAAAGATCAGGTTCAAATCCAGCTTATTATCCAAATTTGTATTGAGATTGTATATAGAAGGATGAAATTCTAACTATATTCAGAGATGGGCAAAAGGGCTAAATTTGAATGAAATTGATCAAGTAGTTTCTAAACAATTATATAGTTGAGCAATATACAAATTATATCCGTTTCAAAAGTAATTGGACAAACACAATCTTAATAAATAATTAGAAGAAATACATAAATTCCAAAAATAATAAATTCCATAAATGTTAACACAAATGCTAAAACATTATAAATTTTGATTTTTGGAGTTTATGTACTTCTCTCTTAATTTTCTATTAAGCATTAGCATCTATTATCCATTAGCATTTGTCCAATACTTTTGATATGGATAGTTATAAACGAGACTTAGATCAAAAAAAAATAGGTGGAAATAAAATTTCATTTGATTTTTACATGATGAAAGGATAAAATGTGATGAAATCTTTTTTTACATGTAGACTTGCCTTCAGGATTAGGGCAGCCGACCCCCGTGTCGGCCTGGAGGAATAAATCCCTGGAGACAGGGCTTCTCAGGGGGCCCGTGCCCTTTGAGTTTCTACCCTAAATGCACCGTGAAAAAAAGGAAAGGGACGGAGGGAGCAGAGCCCGTATTAATATCTATACGGAGGGCCCGGCAAAACTCTTATTTAGATATAAATTTTACATATTAAACTTTAAAAGATATCACCATCTAACCCTTAATAAAACATTTTTAGACTTTCATTATTAAAAAAAAAAATGTGAAATAATAATCATGCCAAAAAAACTAAATGAAGTTACTTGCAAAGGAACATGGCGATTCCTTCCCTGCTCTCAGAACCACTGCACTGCGTTGGTCTAGATATCTAGCGGTTAGAAACCAATAAGTAAACGCCCAATTTAACGTCCGTCAACACGATAGAATTACGATTTAAAGGAGCTGATCAAGGAAATGAACTGACATAAAATTCTACTGAATACAGCTGAACAATTTCGTGAACGAAAAATTTAAAATAAAAAATTATTATTATTATTATCATTATAAAAATAGCAGCTTGGAAAAATGAATAGTTATAAAATATATTATTTTAAAGTGAATTACAATTACGAATTGACTTCTACATATTCTTATTAGCATAATAAATAATTGTTTTCAAAAAGAAATGAAATCACTCAACAAAATGAGATTTCATTCATTTATTAAAAGGAAAAAAACATTTATAGATTAAAAAGGAAGTGAAATCAGCAATCTCTTCTGACCCAACTAATGTGCAATTATATTTATGTTTTTCAAAAAATCAATGAGGTTTTTCTTTTAAAATTATTTAGATAAGGTCTTGTACTGAATGAATTTTTAGGGGCTTTAATTAGGTATAGTTCATGAATGTGAATTATTGAAACTAGTTATCTCTATCGTGGGGTCATATAATAATTAAATTCGTTTATTATAATTTTTATTAAGCCTGAAAATATTAATTATAAAGGGTTATAGTTAGGCATGTGATGCATCAATTTATACTCAAATTTATTTGAATTATTAAAAGATCATACGGTTTTTCGTTTTATAGTTTCAAAAAATTATTATTTCATCAAGCAAAGGAGAAATTAAATTATTATTAAATTATCTTTCTAAAAATTAAAAGAAAAAAATTAGTCTTAAGTCTTAAGTCATTCAATTTTAAAATCAATTAATCTACCAAGATTTCTCGTTTGTTTACCTTTTTTTGTTTCTCCCAATTTTTAGCCGACTGTAGATTATTGAAAAAATTTTGGGCTTGATCCGCCTTAAATTATCATTTGACCTTTATTTTTAAGTAGATTTTAGGGGTGAGGAATAGGACTACACCTTTGATGAAAGAGTATTTGTTCTTTGATTTTTCTCTATCTCTATCTTTCTTTTATTCACTTCTTCTTTCTGTCTCTAATTAAGTAAAAAACTTCCTAACTTTCCCAGCTTTGAAAAAGTGACCACCTTTTCCACAACAAAGTCTTTTGAAAAAGAGACCAATTTTGTTCTTTTTTTAATTAAAATTTTCTTAGAAAAAAAAATTTTTTAGAAATAACTAAGTTTTTAGGTTGAAAATTAGTTTTCATTTGTAAGATAAAGAATTATACTTATAATTACTATTTATTAACTCATTTCCGAGAAAAAATTTATTTATTTAAGAAATTACATTTACAATTAACAAAAAAAAAAAGTAATACTATCAATATCTTTTTTGGAGGTGAAAAAAGTTACCGTAGAATAAATAATTTTTTTTATTTTCGGTATTAAAGGACACTTTCAAATTGAAGTAATTTTATTATATATATTTATACATATTTACTTTTGTTTTATTTCCATTATAAGAAGTAGTGACAACATTCTAAAATTCTAGTGGACAAGATTTCACTTTCCGAAAATTAATATTTATTTTTAAGAGTCATGTAATTATGAATGACAACCACAAGTTATTCAAACTAAGACTAGGATTTCTTGTTTACTTTATTCCAAACTACCCTCACCTTCCTTAACAAGCGTGAGACTGTGCGATGAGCCCTGCCCGATTGTTTCCTAATTCTCAAGTATCTACAATTTATTATATAATAAATTAAATAAATAAAGCAAAGAAAATTATTAATATTTGTGATCAAACTTAACGGCCTATTCATGGCACTTATTTAATTTCTGAATTATTACTACTTATTTTATTGTTCATACTTTGAATATTTTTCCTATTCAAATTTTTTCTAGCGTAATGATAAAGTGTCACATTAATAAGCTCAGTCTTTCTTTAATTTAAATAATTAAACCTATTAGTCATGGAATGACATTTCTAGAAATTCGACATAAAAAAAACACTGTTCTTAATATCATAATACCGGAAAGAGTGAATGTGACACCGGGTCAATAGGTTAACGCCCTTCCCTTAATCACACTTGAAAGAATATATGACAGGCGATTGTTTTTTTTTTTTTGACAAAGCTTATAAACAATAACGTTTAACGAACCTTTGAATGTATTAGTTTTTTCTATTATTCTCTCTATTATTATTATCAATACAAAGAAAAAAATGTTTTCAATTCCTTAAGCAAACTAAAAATAAATCATATTATTCGGTCTACTTCATTTGGCCGACTTTCAATTTCCTGACCATCATTTGTGTGATCTTTTACCCTAAAATTTATTTTCCGACATATTTGATCAATCAAATCAAATGGCGGAATTAACTAATATTATAAAAATATTTTTTGATTTTTTTTTATCAAAATAAAGATAGGTTTATAAATTTTCAACTTAATTAATCACTTCGAGTTTTTAATTCCGGGCTCGAGATTTGATTAAATTTAGTTTCGTTAAATTTAATACAAATCAAATATAATAATATTAAACGTTTTTGAGATCTTTAATAGATAGGCTGAGACCTTTTTGGGTCCAGAGACACAAAACGTGAAATTCTGTAGAAATCTCTATCAAATTTTTATGATACTATCATATTCATATAGCCTATAATGGAGATAAAGTAAATAATTGCAATTAAAAAAAATGTATTGATAATTTAATAATAAATAGGGAAAATTGATCTCATTTTGAGGTTTCCTTTTATAATCATTTTTTTTTTTTGTTACTTCCTCTCAGCTTCCAACTTCATTTTATATTATTAATGTAATTAACTATTCATTATTTATGAAAGCTTTGCATTTTAGAGTATACATAATGCTTTTAGATAAATATATAATAAGTAAATAGAAGTTCATTATAAGTTACTATTCTCATTTATATTATTATATTATTGAATTAAGATAAATTAAGATATTAATTATTATGTAAGACTTCAAATTTTAAAATTTTTATTCAATTATTAATAAATAATAATAAATTTTTGTCATCACGCGCCATATAAAAATTGAAAAAATTCTATTATTAATAATTAATTTACGATGACTATTATTCTGCCATATTTATTTATACTTGGCTTAAAAAATTTTTTTATAAAATTGCTCTGGATCCGAATCTACATCTTTGGCTTTTATTATTATTAATGTTGACAATGTCACATATCTGACCTCTACGGTATATAATTCCTTCTCTATCCATTCTCTTTTTTGGAAAATATAGTTTAATCAACAATAGAGTCTATGGCAGTCTAACCCTGTTTGTTACCTTCATTATCTCAAAATTACTTTACAAGGAACATTTTTAGCATTTCACAAGAGTACAATATAGTCATTTTCTATCTCTTGGACTCCAAAAAAAAACTCAATACCTGATTGATGTATCCATCAACAAAATTTCACAATTGAAGGAATGAGGATTTTTACGTGAATTTAAAAACAAAAAAATATTGACAATTTCCGTTTTTTTTTTTTTTTTTTTTTTGTTGTTTTTTCTTTCAATTGTCAAAGGGCATTCATTTTTTTCCTAGTCATTTGGAACAAAAGTTTTTCTGCATAATAAGCAAGATCCTAAGATAAAGCTTATCTAATCGGCCTTCACTAACTATGTTTCTATCATTTAATTTATTCGCAAAAATAAAATTTATCTAGATAAGTAAAATAATAATTTATGCATTTGTACAAAAGATATTTCTTAGCTAACTAATCTTATTAATAAATTTTTGATTAAATTATTGATAAAAATCCGCATAAAGATTTAGATTTATGATTTTACTAAAATAATTTTTATGTATAAAGATATGTAATCCTAAAAAATCTAAAAATGGTGGAATTTTTAATTTGTTTTGTTCTTTATGTATGATGACCGATATGCATTATAAAAATTTATTTATTTGCTATGCCCCCTAGATGGTGGTTTAAGATTTTGATATTGTCATTAGTGAGTTCTGTTCCCAGGAGACAGAATTTTTTTGGGGAGTAAATAGAATTTTTTCGTTTTTCCTTTTTTTTGCCAATTGATTTTTCTTCAAAATTTCAATTTATCATTATTTAAGCAATTTTTTAAATCTATTTTTATCCTCTTTTTGTTTTAAAGTTTGGGCTCCTTAATATGACCAAAAAGGATCAATTTTTTTGAGATATAGGCGACAAGTATTTCATCAAGCAAATTTTATAACAAATTAATAATAATAACAAACATTTAAACACTTTTCTCCAGGTATTTCATGTCTAATTTACAAAAAATTTTGAAACCTAAAATCTAATCTTTTTCTAATCAACATACCAGAGAGTGATTATAATCTCTATTGTCAGTGTTTCGATTTGCCCTTTTCCCAGGGTAATATATTAAAAATGGATGTAACGAGCCATAAAAAAATATGTTAATTAGTAAAAAATTATAATTATGAATAAGTATTCATAAATGATTTCATAATAAATTTGTATTTGAATGACAACTTTGGGATTTATAAAAGAAAGAACTTTAATTTACTAAGCAAGAGACATGACACTTTGCAAACAAGATTTAGTCCCTCAAGACGTTTTTTTTAATATAAAAGCGAATTTTTGAGGTAGAAGGTTTTCTTGGGATAATTAAGTAAAATATTCTGTGAATAAAGAAGAGATTTTTTATTAGAAGAGGAAGGAGGAGAAATCTCACCTAGAATTGGAGACTGGTCAAAATATTATAATTTTTCCTTCAGGACAAAATGTTTAGATTTCTCCATTATGTAACTCCCTATAACAATTCCCTAAAGGCTGGAAAAGATAAACAAAGGATATTAAAAAAAATTCCAAATAAAGTGGCAGGTACGAAATTCTGACCGGAACGAGATTCTACTAGTCTACTATATCACTGACATTATCATTTGATATTAATATAATCAAACTTTTTGTATCTTTATTAATTTTGTAAAATTAATAAGCTGTCATACACATGAATTTGGAACAATGTCAAAAAGATTTCTCTTAGGCTGGCAGCATATAATTTGAACTTTGGATAGGTAAACTCATTACTCCTTGAAAAAGTTGAGCAAAATTTAATCTAACGCCCGGTTTCCAAATTAACTTAATTTACTCTATTATCTTTAGTTTCATACCCATTATATGGAAAGGTTACAAATATAGGTTTTTACCTCATGAGAATCAAACAAACAACTAAAGATAAAGAGGTTAAAATAAAATTATCTATGTTGATTATGTATAAATTATGTATAAATTATTTTATTTTTGTGATCGATATAGGTGGCTGTGACTCAGATTCAGAGGGATGAAAGAAGGGGGAGCCAAAATTGGAAAGCCTCTGAATGTTTAATGAATTGAGACGTTTCGGGTCAACTTTATTGTCCCATCTTCAGTCATGGATTCATTATCAAGATCCCAGAGTTAGTTATAAAGGCACAATATATGCATATGCAAAATGACTTATTTTGTGAGAACTCACAAAATAAGTCATTTTGCGTCGTCATTTTTAAAACATATCAATACATCTTATATGGATGTATTGTGCCCTTATAACTAACTCTGGACACTTGATAATGAATCATGACTGAAGATGGAACAATAAAGTTGACCCGTTTTGAATGTTCCTCCCTTTCATCCTTTTGAATTATTTTATTTTTTGGAGGTAAAATAAAATCTGGTGTGATGGCCACACATCACACAACTTTCTCTTAAAGAAAATTGTGTGATGTCCTGTCACACCAGATTTTTTGCTTCGGGCGCCCTAGATAGCTGGTTGATTTAATTAATTGACCTTTCATTTTTAGAGATTTTTCGTTTGTTTGAATATTTATAAATTTTTTTTGTCTTTTCGGCAACTATTGCCATATAGACTTTTAAACGATATATAATATACAAGATTATGATACAATTATCCAAGCATATTTATTTACATCAATTGGTATCCAATTGATATAAATAAATTTTCATCGAATTGTCTGGGAACCGAACCCACATTCCTTGGCTTTTAAGGTTTTTCACAAATGACAATGTCACTGACAATTTAATCTCTCGGCAACTGGAGGAGAGGGAATATCAATATTATAAACAATTAAATTTAATTAATTAAATTGACAATTAAATCTCATTTAATAACAAACATAGGCTAGAAGCTCTAACTCTTGGTGCAGAGATCTCGCCTCACCTCAACCAAAGGTCACTGGTTCTCTTCCTTTCGAGGAGCGACGAGGGTTCCTAGGTTAAATATAAAATTTAGTCTTGTACTTTTTTTTTCGTTTTTGAGAAATCTCACATATTCAGACAGACCATTTTACAAGGCCCATTTTTTTAGACTTAGGACGCCCTTCTTCCTTCCGTTTAAATCTCGATATCAATTTTTTTTGCGCTCGCAATACTTTCTCACTATATATTTCATATTTAGGCAAGACAAATTTCCAATCAAATAGTTTAAGAATTATTTTAAATGAATTTTTAAATAAAACTGAGAATAAAGTTAGATTTTTAATTTAGAATAAGACCTTATAAATTAGAATGAAAATTGAGAATTATAAAAAGTGTATTTATATTTCCAAGGCAAAATCAAGTGAATGTATATAATGTATGGAAAAGTAACCTTGAATTTGTAAGGCTCTTTTAAAAACATACATAAAGGGTAATTTATTTATTTTTATTTTATAAACATTATTAAAAAATATTTATATTTTAGAGATAAAATAGAGATAAGGATAAAACAATACATAGTGGAAGAGGAAAAAGTAAATAAATTATTTAAAAGTATTTTTATATTAATTCCATCTAGGGATCAAATGACATTTTTTTATATATTTAAATTATTGTAAACCATTATATAAATATAAATTAAAGATCATATCCTAGATCAGTTGTTCTTTACCAGGGGAGGGGGGCGAAATAAAGATCTTTGGTATATTTTTTATATTTTAGGGTATTTTAGGGGTCGCAAGTATAAACAGTTTCAGAACCACTGTCTTAGTTGATTATTGACTTTGTTCTATAAAATTCTTGTTAATAATTTTCTAGGTACCAGACGGAATGTCACTTTGCCCCCTGATACTTGGTATTATAACTCAGGGTCACCATTATTTTTTCAGTAAGAGAAAAATATAAACAACTAGTATTAGCCTTAATATTTCCTTATTACTTTTAAAGAATGATTTTATTTATTTATAGATAGTAAATTGTTGCAAGAGAATATTTTATTGAATTTTTTCCTCAAAGATACCTTTTAAAATATAAGCTATTTAGAATTAAAATTATATTTCTATAATGAATCCACAAATATTGTTATTTTGTTCTTTACATAATAAATTGTAATAATAATTAGATTGTTTGTTATAATATTCATTTTATTTACTTAGTTATTATGCAATTAAAATATTATTTGAAAATTGAAGGCTAATTTTTTATTATTATTATAATTAAATTGGACTGTCAATTGAGATAATAAGAAAGCTAAGTTATTATCATATTAATATCAAGTTATAGCTATTATTATTAAATAAAAATTGGCTCTTTCAATTTCTATATATCGGGCTCCTGTTTATTTACCCGAGATGTTCCTATAGCCCCCTCCCCAAAGTCAAAAAAATTCTTCATCTATTTTCATCCGAGTTGTTTTACATAAGCAAAGAATAATGTTCTAATTGAGAGGGGAAATTACTTCCAGAGGATCAAATTAAAAACGTCAGTTAAGTGACTGAGATATTAAAATGATGGAAAGCCCAATCATACTAATAAACCTACCTGAAACGTTGTTTTTATTAAATAAATTTTAATAAAACTTAATAAATATAACATTGATTTTTGAATTTGTTTTTGGAAAACAGGCTAATGCCAGGATAGTGCATAAGGTACGGTAATTAAACAGAGGAACAGATAATTTCCATGTACCCTCTTATTTTTTATATTAGTTTAAATAAAATAAAAATTAAATTAATCAAGATTAATTTTAAAATTGATCGGTCAATAGTTGAAATAAATAACAAATTTAAATGCAATTTTTAAAGTCGTACTTCCGATTTAAATAAAAGTACTAATATATAAAGGCTTACTTAATAAATATAATAAATTATATAATTTTCAAGCATTGACATGTATGTAACTATGAATGGTTTTAGAGAGAAAGAGAATTAACTACCTCCTAAATTGGGGATTATAATAATCAAAAAAAAAGAATATTTTGAGTTTTGGAAGGGCCAGGATTCATCACCTATCAAGACCATGTTCCTTCAAATTTAATTTTTTATGATTTTTTTAATAGACACATTTTCATTTTAAAATATTTCTTTATTGAATTTAAAAAGTTAATTATTTTTCAAAAAATTTAATAATCTTACTATTGTATTATTGACTCTACATGAGTATATCAATTATATTCGACTGTTCATGATTCCAATTACAACTCACAATAAAAAAAAGTCAATTATGAGTCAACATATCTTTAAAAACATTCAAGACCTGGACATCTTGCATGCATGCATCTCTTCTCAAAGTCACCTATGTTTGGACTTTAACACTTTAATGATGAGTTGATATTTTTTCCTCTTTCAATTTAAAGTATTTAATTGGTCTTAAAAAAAAATGTATTTCAAAAAAAATCTTGACATTTTGTCGATTACACGAATCTCTTTTTAACAAAAAAAGTTATTGGTTCGTAAAAAAAAATACAAATATCAAATATATATATATACGAGTATATATACTTGTATATACGGATAAAAAATAAGAATCTGGTTTTGATGTTTTAAATTGTTTGGAATAAACAACGTCATTGTAAAAATATAAAATTTTGCCATTGATTTTGTTGGTATTCGCTTATAATGGATGAGAGAGATATCATCATGATTAAGCATTACAAGTTGTGGTCTGATAATGGTTGGGTTAACACATCAAGATCAAACAAATCAAGGCGATGATGAATTCACAATAACATTGTTGTTATTATTATATGATAATATATTCCTAAAGTCAAACTTGAATTATTATGGCCATCATATTGCATTATCTAATGTCATACATTATTTATGTAGAGAAAAAACATATTTTATAATCAGATTTTTTATTAAATAGCTCATTTTTTCTGCGTACAATAGAAACTTGATTATTCGGACCCTGATAATCAAAAATTCTGATGATATAATTCAAATTCTAAAAAATTTGGAAAACCAGAAAAAGTTTTAAAAAATGATAACAAAAAAGTTGGGAACAACGCATCTGGATAATCCAGTTTCCACCTTAGTATAATAGTATTAGACATTTTTAGTCAAGTGCAAACATGTTTGTCTTAAAATAGCAAAATTTATTGAATATTTCGGGATTTCTATAATCAGCGATTGACACCTGAGACTTATGACAGATACAAGACGTTGTCATGGTAGGTAAATAAATCACTTGTTAAAAAACAGGTTTTCAGAGTCGTATTTAAGGGAGGGGGGGGGAGTAATTACCCCCTCTGATGATGATGATGATTTTTTTTCAATGTTAAGTCTTTTTTTCGGCTGCCGAGGCTATCTAGACTATAAAATGTACAATTATATGGCGACCCCATGATTTAGGATAGGATTCAAATTAGCATTAATAAAAGAACTCTGTAAAAACTTGATAATGATGATATGATATTTGATTTTACTATATAGGCTACATTATTTGAACTAGATCGCCATCGACGATCCAACACAATTTCCCATTAGAGGCAAGGACGATTCAGACGATTTCCCCCCCCCCCCCCCCCCCCAAGCAGACCGACATGGGCAATAGACAGGTGCTTAGGACGGAATCGGCTGGTGTTGCTGAGGAAGGTGGGG